>LPNX011020941.1:64189-87179 GCA_001517045.1 Pseudotsuga menziesii | reverse complement strand
ATAGAAGAATACATTCCGAAGTTACATATACATCAACACTCCCTCTTAACTAGGAAGGTATTATTTCGACACAATTTTCAGCACTGGTCTTCTTCTCTGTGTCAGCTGGATCATCTCTTCTTCAAGTCATCTTTGTCCTCAATTCATCTTCGTCTTCAAGTCATCTTCATCTTCAAGTCATCTTCGTCTTCAAGTCATCTTCAGATCTGGATCATCTCTCGATCTGGATCATCATGGAACATCATCACTGGATCTGGATCATCATCACTGGACTGGATCTGGATCATCACTCGATCTGGATCATCACTGCTGGATCTGGATCATCACTGGTGCTATCTCATGATTCTTCTCGTCACAGGAAGTTCTATAGAGACAGCCCTTTTTCATCCTGGTTGTAGGCCTACCCACATGTAGGTATTCACCCAACACTTACATCTGACCTACTCGTCAGAAAGGCATGCCCAGCACTCACATTTGACCTACTCGTCAGAAAGGCCCAGCACTCACATTCACAGCATGATAGGAACTGAAACTACTATCATCTTTTAAATGGCTCAGCACTTACAACCACCAGCATGATAGGAACTCAAACTACTATCATCTTTGAAATGGCTCAGCACTTACAACCACCATCATGATAGGAACTCAAACTACTATCATCTGTGGAAAGGCACAACACTCACATCCACCAGCATGGTACAAACTCAAACTACTACCATCTGTGGAAAGGCTCATCACTTAAAATCACCAGCATGGTACGAACTCAAACTACCACCATCTGTGAAAAGGCACAGCACTTATAGTCACCAGCATGATAGGAACTTAAACTACTATCATCTGTGAAATGGCACAACACTTACAACCACCAGCATGATAAGAACTCAAACTACTATCATCTGTGGAATGGCACAGCACTTACAACCACCAGCATGGTACGAACTCAAACTACTACCATCTGTGGAAAGGCTCTTAGTCCTAGACTGAGGATCCCTGGTACCTCACCAGGTAGCTCCATTCAAAGAATGGCAGTAGCTCTTATATCTGACACTAAGTCAGAATGGCTTAGCACTCATATCTGACATGGGAAGAACCTAATCCTTTAGCCATGAAAAAATGGCTTCAGCCCTTACATATGATCAAGTGGGAACACATCCCTCTATCACATCAGAATGGCCATGCACTCATATCTGATCATGTGAGAACAAATCTCACGGTCTTATCAGAACGGCCCCTAGTCATAAACTGAGTTTTCCTGGTACCTCACTAGGCAGCTCCATTCCAAGAATGGAAATAGCCCTTATATCTGATCATGTAGGAACCAATCCTACAGTCATATCAGAATGGATTAGAACTCACATTTGACATGGAAGGAACCAATCCTCTCACCATGACAGAATGGCTCATCCCTTACATCTGACCTACTCGTTAGAATGGATTTGAATCTTAGCACTCATATCAGTCGTGGAAGGAACCAATCCTCTCACCATGATGGAATGGATCAGCCCTTACATCTAACCATGGAAGGAATCAATCCTCTCACCATGTGAGAATGGATATGCGTCTCATCACTTTCTCTGGGAGGAAGCCTCGATCTGGAGAAGACCAAGTCTCTCTCTGAAGTACTCGAACTTCATCCTAGCCAATGGCTTCATCAATACATCAGCTATATGTTCCTCCATCACAACATACAGGAGCTTCACTGCTCCTCTCTACACCATATCCCTGATATAGTGATACTTGATCTCGATATTCTTCAACTTGTCATGGAAAACTAGATTCTCTGACAACTTCACGAAACTCTAGTTATCACAATGTATACAAGTAGCATCCAACTGGAGATCAAATATATCAGACAGTAGCTTCCACAACCATACTGCCTCACAACTATTTGAACAAGCTGCGACATACTCTACTTTAGCTGTACTCAGTGCCACACAGGATTGCTTCCTGCTAAACCAAGAGATCACACCTGATCCTATACTGAAGCAACGTCCTTAATTACTCTTCTTGTCAAACCTTAGATCTTCTGTAGTCACTCCCTCTGAAGCGAAGCATCATACTCCCTCTGTCTTC
Source organism: Pseudotsuga menziesii (assembly GCA_001517045.1). Lineage (NCBI taxonomy): Eukaryota > Viridiplantae > Streptophyta > Pinopsida > Pinales > Pinaceae > Pseudotsuga > Pseudotsuga menziesii. The sequence continues at coordinate 85,106 of LPNX011020941.1, read as the reverse complement.
TGTGCTTTATGCACTGAAAAAATTATGTACTAGAGTGACAAGTAGCTTCCTATGCTACTAATATTCTATGTGACCATCTAGTGTATAGAATTGCATCTTCAACCTTGTAGCAAAGGTTAATATCTTCATCAATCTCATCACGTATGTGTTTCAACTCTTACTGGCTGCAAATGTCTCTTCGTAGTCTAGGCCTTCCTTTCGTGAGAAGCCTCATGCTACGAATCTTTCTTTGTATCCTACGATGTTTCCATCTACTGCATGATGGAACTTTGAACTTCTCTTCAGGTCTCGATACTACACCGTGACATCATTCTTCTTGAACTGATCTTCCCTTTCTTCTTGGTGGCTAGAAGGTTCTACATTAATGATGTCACTGCACTCGTCATATTATTCTTTGTCTTTGAACTGTTGTCACTTGTTCTTCGGAACAAGTCTTCATTCTTCTTTGCTTGTAGGCGATTATGTATGCGATATTTCCTACAAGTCAAATGCATTTGTATGGTTAGAAACATTTCATAAGGAATATTCATACTGACAAATTCTTATGTATAAATATATGATCATGCAACTACTTTAGCCAATACAACATTCATCCATATCTCACTGAAACTTTCTAGATGCCTTCCATCTATACCAGGACAACATTGAGATTGTGCACTAATCTAATATGTCAGCAAAGAGGTTTCATTCTAGATAAGTAGCAATGGATATTTGTATAGCACCATGAGCTACTTACCCATCGCATGTATATTAGTAGTATACTACCATTAATGCAAACATCCTATGATGCATGATACATCAACTGAATATAAACAAATGCATAACAAAAAAATATCATGAAATGACAATTGAATACTTATCTTTATTTGTTTCGTGGGTAGACTCCTTCTTGAGTCTTCAGCTTCATCGTCTTCTTCATTCATAATAGCATCGTTTCTTATCCAAAAGCTAATGTGGATAAGAAGTTCTTCAAGAGTTGAGTTCTTCATATTCCTCATTGCTTGAGGGATCTTCAGTTGCTCCCACATTCTCTTCTCGAGCTTCTTCTTCCTGTGAGTTCTCTTCCCAGAGTCTACTGAAATTAATCACTTCCTTCTGGCACACATTCCTCCAATGAATGAATCCCACGATCCTGGGAGGCCATTCAAAATGGCCATCACCACTTCTGCATTCTTCACTTCTTCTTTTACCGCTTCAAGTTGTTCTTTGATTTGAGAGACTCTTATGACTACATGGTCTCCGCATTCTAGATCTTCACATTCTTCAACTGGTTTATTAGGGTCATATTCTGATTTCTGTTCTTCCCTTGAAATAGCTTGAAATTCTAGAAGACCTTCAACATCTTTGCTTGCAATAGGCAGTGCTTTGTAATGCACATGTGCAAGCCTTCTATTCCAAAGCTCATTTGGCTCTACTATTTCATGGATCAAGGCTTGTTCTGGATGGCCCTTCAATTTGTACAAGCCTCCTTCTTGTTCTCCAATCATCGATAGTCTTTCCTTTTGGCCACATGATGAATTGACCATCTATGAATGCAACCCGCATTCCTTTTGCATTAATGCTGAAATGGAGAGAAGGTTCTTCTTGAGTCCTGTAACAAACAATACTTCTTTCATTGTTAGAGACTTACCAGAGTCTAGCTTGTATGAAGATTCCCCACTACCTTTTATTGGATATTGGTAGTCATCTCCTAGTTTCACCTTGTGAGGTGATTCATGTTCTGACAGTCTTACAAAGGATTCCTTGAATCCCGTCATATGTTTGGAAGCTCCACTGTCTATAAGCCAATCATCACTTCCATAAGTAATGTTACCTGTGAGAGCTGATATCGGAACATATTCATCCTCGCTTGAAGAATCTTCACTTTCATATGTGGATCCCTTTCTGGATGGTTCATCATCCTCTGCAGCATGAGCATGATGTCTTCTTTTGCCTTGTCCAAGTTCTTCTTGTGAAAGGCTTTGAGCCTCATCTCCCTCTGAAACTGGAACCTCTATACTCATGTAGGTGTCCAATCCATTTTCTTTAGAGAGATCAAATACTTCTATGCTTGCAAGTTATCAACTTCACCAAGCTTATCATCAAGCTGATGTGATAGAGCACTTTGAAATGAGAACCTCAAATGAAAATAGCAAAGGATTAGATCTTACCGATTTGAGGTGTCCGTCTTGGTTCTGATGCTGGCTGATCTAGGGTTTGCAACAAAAACCCTAATTTTCAAAACTTGGAATATTTCAGATCTGATTGGATATACAGATAGATCTCTTCAAATGGATATGTCCAACGTACTCCTTTTCTGAAAACAGTGGAGGGAATCTCCCGGAACAGGAAGCCCTAATTTTCCAATTTCTTCTACAGAAATGCCTGTTACTGTTTCTGTGATATCTGTGAAATTACAAATCCTATGTGTCTGAAATTTCGTACTGAAGTAACCTCGCATGTCACTGATCGAACATCACAGGTTTCAATCGAATTGGTTTCACCATTTGGAATGTATGATCCTTTTCCCAAGGTGACCTGTTACAGGACTGTTCAGAACAGCGAAGTTGTACAGAATTCCACATTTCACAAGTGTATCTTCTGAGTCTAAAATTTGGACTACTGAAATTACAGTCCATGCCCTTTCTAGAACATCTTCAGGAATTCCATTTGGAACTATGTATCCCAAGATATTGCATATCTCCCTAGATGTCCTGTTTAGGGATGAATTCTGGAAGAGGTTGGAACCCTAACTTGGAGGGATCATATCTCCCAGAATATAGAAAATATGAGGCTGATTTTTGGATACAGTGTTCATCAAGAGTTTATTTTTAGCTTCTGAGCCTTCACCAAACTCGGAATATAGCGACTGTACCAAAATTTATCAGTTTTAGTATTTAGGGTTTTTCCTAGCTCAGGGTCAAACTAGGGTTTGCCTTTCCCGGAGTTTCACCCAACCAAATTTCTTGATCCTGGTCTCTAAACTTCATTTTTTATGAGGAGAACAATCATATGCTTGTCTCACACAAAAATTCCTCTTCTGTAGAAAGCCCTAATTTCTGCATCGAAAACTGAAAATGCTGACAATCGAATTCCGCTTCGACAGAAAGATGTGCCGTAAGGAGGAGAGTTGTTCCACCTTAATTTTGCTGAAAATATGTGGAGGAAGGTCCACAAACTAGGAAGCCCTAGTTCCCGCAGCTGCATAGTGTCTTCTTCTCAGGTTAGCTCTGATACCATGTTAGTTTTTCATCAAATAAGCTAGCATTATGATCTTAGGATCTTTTCACTGAGAGAATAACAAGCACAGTAATAAAACATAAGCACACACAAGAGACAAGAGACACAAAGAGTTTTCCTCAGGGAAACCATAAAGGAGAAAACCCCGCAACTTCCTTAGAGATAGAATCAGCACCAAAATAGTAAGAGATCTCCCAAAATAGCAGTAGTCTTCTTCTTCTGTCTCGTCCCAGTATTTCCTTCTTCACTAGTGCGCCACACTTGAGTGAGTGAGTGATGTGTATCATAAATAGAGAGTCTCACTCTCTATTTATATTCTTCTGTTCACTTGAAGTGCACTCAATCATGTCGGCCCAACTCAACAATTACTTACTAGAGCCTACACCTTAATGAGTGTATAATAACTCTAGTGCCCCGAAACTGTGGGGACTTAAACAATGACTTGACATGACTTTTTTACATTATTGATCCTCCCAATCGAAACATCGGAGCATGACAACATGATTCAAATATATAATAGAAACATCCCGGAATAAACATCGGGTTACAATACATAAGATACATAGAAGAATACATTCCGAAGTTACATATACATCAACAAAATATTGAAGAAAAGTTAATAGAAAAGGGAATTTTAATAGTAAAGAAGAACATTGATGTTGAGTTCATGTGTTGCAGCAGAGCCAATTTTGTTTTGACCAAATGCAAAATGGTAGCAAGCCTAAATCTTGCATTTGTGAAGTTGATGTAGATAAAGCATAGATTGAACAGTAAACATGGATGACTAAATTTTAGAGGGTGGATGGGGAAGTAGTGGGCCCTCTTCAACTTTGAACTGTAGCAAAAGGTAAACAAACTTTAGAAGTTTGATGACTTATGAATACTAAGGAAAGTGTATAGAATATTAGAAAGATAATATTGAAATGAATGAAACTAAAATAGTGAATAATGCTCTGTGAAAGAAGAGACAAAGGAAACATTCAACTAGAACATTTTGAGGAAGATGCTAGACCTCAATATGAAAGGTGAAAAGGATCTAATCTACTATATTAACTTATTGTATGTAAAGCTTTAGTGGCCTAATAGTTAAAAACTTGTGTATAATCCTAAAAGGTCATATGTTTAAATCTAGAAAGGGATAGGGTATATATACACCTTTATAGACAATAATCTTAAAAACTATCAATTTTTATAGTAATATATAATTAAAATCACTTTCTTAATTAAGTAAATTAAATTTTCAATAACATAATAATGTACATTTATTCCAAAAAACCAATATTTATATTTCCGAAACTAAATGAATCATCATTAAAAAAACATTTATATATAAATTATACTCAAAAAAAGTACCTCTAACATTAAACCTATTAATCCACCGCACATAATAAGCTATTATGCAAGATGCTTATTAAAGGTAGATGGTATTCAGAGGCATGTAATAAGTTTGTAATATACTTATTAACAAAGATATAATTAAGGGTTTTATTGTTTTTTTTTAATTTGAGAATTTATAATGTTTATTATATGTTTTTGTTGACTGTTGAGGTTTTAAGTTTTTAAAAGGTTTTATCATGTAATAAGTTTGTCATATGTTTATTAACAAAGATATAATTAAAGGTTTTATTGTTTTTTTATTTAATTTGAAAAATTATAATATTTATTATATGTTTATATTAACAAAGATATAATTAAGGGTTTTATTGTTTTTCTTTAATTTGAAAATTTATAATGTTTATTATATGTTTTTAAAAAAGTTTTATTGTTTCTTTTTATTTGACAATTTATAATGTTTATTATATATTTTTGTTAGTGGTTAAGGTTTTAAGTTTTTAAAAAGTTTAAGCTTATAAGAATAGACATGATGTTTTAACATATGATGCATATTATGAAACTCTTTAAAATATTTTTTTTTTATAAAGGGAAATGAAGTTATTGGTTTTAGACTTTCATTTCATATGTTAATGGGTATAGAGTAATAAATATTAAAATATGTAACAAAAAATATTTTATAAATGATTTTTATTTCATATGTGAGTTAAGAGTAAATATACATTAACAATTTTAACAAATTCATTTTACCAATTATTAATATTAATATTATTATTTGATTTGCTCACAACGAGATCATAGCAATGGATAGAAAAATAAAATAAAACAAAATGAATTTATTCAGCCATCCATGGAGTTCACGGGGTTTAATGTGCTTCAGTAACAACATCATCTTGTTGCCCATGTTTATCAATTTGATCTTGTTGTTGCTATTGCTACCAGAATATCTGAAAGGTTTACCCGCTTGTTGTTGTTATTGCTACCAGAATATCTGAAAGGTTTACCCTCTCAGACATAACCGTCAATCAGATGAAGATATATTCTTTAAAGAGTGGCGTAAGCAGGATTACGGATGTCTTGGTTGTCAAAAACAATTTGCACAACCACATGAAAATATGTTCATGGAAGCCAATCCTCTTGAAAAATATAAGCAAAAGTGTTTATCGAAGCCAATCGTGTTGAAAACTCTAATCATAGTTTGTTAGTTTACTATTCACCCGAGAGACTGGTGAACTGGCGTACGGAGAGCCCTTGAAAGCCGCCCAGTGGTGTACGGAAATCTACACCGAGGCGTACGGAAATCCTGGGAGAGCCATTGGATGCATGCCAAGTGGTGCAATGAAGACCCTCAGATTTGGCCATCCAATGCATTCCATGTGGCGCAGTGAAGGCCCTATGATCTATCCGTCCGATGGGTTCTAAATGGCGTAGTGAAGGCCATACGATCTGAATATTCGATGGATGCCAAGTGGTGCAGTGAGGGCCATGCATTCTGGCAATCTGGTCCATCGATGGTAAGTGGCCTCCTTTTGACCCTGCGATCTGATCGTCTGATGGCTGATGGCTTCCAAGTGGCGTACTTTGACCCTGCGATCTAGCCAAGTTTTTGTTGTGAATGTGGGATATATTAGTGATGGAAGGTATTCTCAGTTAACGCACTGCCATCGGGTGCCCTGAACACCGTTAATTACAACGAACAATACTTGTTATGCTATGGAGCATTCAATGCGACGGCGGTCACACTGTCTGCCGTCGAATCCGTTCCAAAGAGCGATCCGACGGCGGACAATGCGACCGTCGTCGCATTGAATGCTCCATAGCATAACAAGTATTGCTCGCCGTTAATTATGGCCAAATGCTACGGTCACTAGAAATTATGTAAACTTGGAAATTGGACAGCGTAGGGTCTACAGTGGATCCTTCATCATCCTTGCTCAATTTTAAACTTGTTATCACTCGTGTTGGGGATGTCTTGCAATTAGACATGTTAAATATTTTTAAAACTTCACTTGCATACTTTGTCTGTGATATAAAAATACCGCTTTCAGACTGCTGAACTTCATTGCCCAGAAAAAAACTTCATAAGCCTCAGAACAGTCATTTCAAATTCACTTTCCATGACTGCTTTAAAATATGTTATACCAAAATCACCAGTAAATATTAAATCATCTATATACAAATAGAAAATTAACATATTACCTTGCTCATCCACTTTAGTGTACAATGTCGGTTCACTTTCACTTCTGTGAAATCCATTTTCTATGAGATAGGAATCAATCTGATTGTACCAAGCTCTAGGAGATTGCTTCAAACCATAGAGTTCCTTTTTTAGCCTGTACACTTTATGCTCTTGACTTGGAACTTCATACCTTTGTGGCTGTTCCACATATACTTCCTCATCTAGATAGCCATTTAAGAATTCTGACTTGACATCCATTTGATGAACAGGCCATTTGTTTTTTGCAGCTATGGCCAATATTGTTCTGACTCTATCCATGCGTGCAACAGGTGCAAACGGTTCATTGAAGTCTATGATTGTTGAGTGAACCCTCTTGCTACCATTCTTGCTTTGTGCTTCTGCTCATTCCCATCAGCATCTTACTTAGTCCTATAAATCCATTTGACATTGATTACATCCTTTTCTTTTGGTACATCAACCAGTTCCCATGTCTGGTTCTTCTCAATGCATTCTATTTCTTCATCCATGGCTTGTGCCCATACTTATTCTTCAACGGCTTCTTCAAATGTTAGTGGATCATATATAGGGGAAAATAATGCAAAGAGAGAGAATTAATTTGGTGTACTAGCTTCATATATCTCTCACAGTCTTCTTGTATTCATCGGTTCTGTCGATGTCGACCTTGATGAAATGCTTGATGGAGTTTGTTTTCCTCTTGGTGTGCTTGTCGGTGGAGCTTGAGCTGCCACTTGTGTCGATGGTCCTTGTGCTGAACCATGTCGTGGTGTTATGGGAGTCAACAGTGCTGCGACCAGTTGACTTACATGTGGTGTTTGAACCACTTCCTCTTCCATATCATCATTGTCGACATTTGACACAATATTGACATTTATGTCGACAGTTCCATCCCATGATTCATTCTAGACAAATTGAACATCTTGATTCATTATCACTTTCCATGTGATAAGATCATACAATTTGTATTCTTTTGTGTCTTTTGAATAGCCGACAAAAATACATTTTTGTCCCTTCTTATCTAGCTTCCTTCTCAGCTCATCTGGAACATGAGCATATGCAACACAACCAAAAACTTTTAAATGAGAAACACTATGATTCATACCTGTCCATGCTTCTTGGGGAAATTTGTTCTTCACACTCTTTTTCGGACACTGGTTCATAATGTAAACAGCAGTTGCGACTGCTTCACCCCAATACTCATTTGGCAAATGCTTGGCTGCCACCATGTTGCGTGCATCTCCATGATGGTTCTGTTCTTTCTTTCGGCAATACCGTTCTGTTGAGGTGTATACCATGCAGTGAATTGTTTCTGTATGCCATGGGTCTTGCAAAAATTCAGAAATTCATTTGAAACATATTCACCTCCTCTGTCGGTCCTTAAGATCTTGATGCGGTCTCCACTCTGGTTCTCCACGAGTGCCTTGAACTACTAAAAATAACTAAATGCATCATATTTATGTTTCAAGAAATATACCCATGTTTTTCTTGAGTAGTCATCAATCAAAATTAGAAAATATTTGCAGCCACCAATGGATGATGTCTGCATAGGACCACAAATGCCAGAGTGCACAATTTCAAGTGGTGTGCATGCTCTATATGATTTTTCAACTGGAAAAGTCTCTCTGTGCTGCTTGCCAAAAATGCAGCCTTCACAAACCCTTTCTGGTCTATTGATCAATGGTAATCCCTTCACCATATTATTTGTGTGCAATAGCTTCAGCCCACCAAAATTCAGATGTCCAAATCTGAAATGGCACAACCAAGATTCATCCTGAACTTCTATCTAAAATGCGTCTTGCAAATTAGCACTGCCATTTTCTTTCTTATCGAGGAGCTCGACTGTTTCTTTACTTTCTGCCTTGAATGAAGCTCCTATCTTTGCCTTCCCTTTCATGTCAGGAACTATACTCAATGGAAACAAGCGATTGCTTGTCATTGGCACTTTTTCTATCAGCTGGTCGCTTGGATGCTTGTCTTTGATCACACAGTGATCATCTTCCATGTAGACTCTGTATCCTTTTTGTATCAATTGTCCAATGCTTAACAAATTATGTTTTAGACCTTCGACATGATAGACATCAGGGATATACTTACGCTCCCCATTTTTTGTTAGAATATTAGTAGTGCCTTTTCCTAAGACAGTAACTTGGACATTGTTTCCAAGTGTAAAATCAATTTGAACTGAATTGTCTAGATTGGAAAAAAAAATTAAATTACTAGTCATGTGGTTGCTGCATCCTGAATCTAAGTACCATATGTCATGTGGAATTTCTTGAATAGCATTGCATTCGAGTGGAGATGTCGATGCCATTAACATTGCACTTGTTGAAGTGCTGGTGTTGGTCGATTGACTTGGGCTTTGCCTTCCTTGGTCATATTGTTTCTTCCTGCATTCATATGCATAATGACCAAATTTCTTACAATAATGACATTGAATTTTTTATTTATCAAACCTCTAGCCGCTTGGATGACTTGGGTTCTGATTTTCTCCTCTACCACCAACATTTGTAGGACTTCTGCTTCATCCTCTATTGACACGATCCACCAACAAAGCCTCATCAATAGGGGTTCCCAATCTGTCGATGCCCTGCAGCGTGATCTCCTTGAGCACCGGCCCAACAGGTTTTACCCTACCCGGCAATGTCTGTGAAGCAGATGAGGTCTCACCCGAGGCATTCAAGGGAGAGCTATCATAGCCAATTTTTCGACAGTGGGGGAGGAGGACATGGGGATCCGATTGGAGAAAACAATGACTTATGTGATCACCCTATATTATCACAACATTATACCACATTCAACAATCGCAGAGCTTTAACAGATCACATTAACAAAGCAAGGAGAAACTAAATCACATCATTGGATCAGAAGCAGAATCATAGCAACACACAGATCTGCATATATCACATTGTATCATCACCAACATAGATCCAAATCTTAGGCTCTATCAAGCGTCGAAAGGGATCAAATCTTTGGAGGTGCAAACCTCTTCTTAGGGAATCATTTGACCTTTGATGCATATGACTCTTAATATTCTGGCCATTTACATGCAGCTAAAAAAAGAAAAAACAATATAACCCATAGTGGGAAGTTCCTAGATCTATCATCAAAAATATATAAAACCAAAGTTCAAAGATGAGACGAAGGCATGGAATGAGTACTAAAGCGATATTTGATCCAAAACATGTCAAGGGTCGTTGTTTCCTGAACAAGAGGTTCCCTGATATATTTAGACATGCTCTTTAATAGTTATCGCATGTCCATTTATTGTTCAGAGGAGAAGTATACTCCTAAAAAGTAAAAAAAAATAACATTGCATCAAATGAACATGATAAACCATACCTCCTATTATTCAAGCTCACGACCTTCAATGATAACAACACTTGGGATAGCTGATAGATGAGGGCAAATGAAGTCTTGATCTTCTTCCCATGTTACCGTCAAATCTAATTAGGAATTTTCATCATCTATATGTAACCTTTTTCTTTTGAACCAAGATTATGGTTTTGCATTTTATTCCAAAATGATAAAGACTGGAAAGATGAGCTTTCTTTTTATTTGTATTCTTTCCTATATAAACTGAACCCAACATTTGAAAGCTGGGACATGAGAGCCTTCATGAATGATTTTTTTTTTGTTTCGCTTTCTGGAATGAAGTGGGATCTCAAAATGTCACTATCTGTCGACGTGTTCTCATAATGCCAATATCAAACCCCATTTGTTGAAGGTTGATCTTATTGTCTGGATGTGGAATTTGAGGCCTTTTGAAAACCCCTAACTATCTGTCCTTCTGGTTCAAGCTTACGGTATCACCAGATGGTAATTGCATGGATTGTATATAGGATGTCAATCCTTCTAACACAAAAAATCGACTATATTTATTTTATTAATGGGCCAAAACCAAAGTAAAAAACCCAATCCTTTCCTTTAGCACCTTGAGTTTTAAGAGGTACTCCTTCTGGTTGTCATATTGGTGGAAAATAAGCCATCTGGAACAACTTATACAAAAACCCCTATGATCTTTAACTTCACACATCCGTGTGCCCTCAACTCCTCCAAAGATACCAATGCTCCCATAAGTAGCATCTCTTATAACTCACTTAACATCTATTTTAACTCAGACAACCCACTAATGTGAAGAATTCTAATATTTGTTCCCCTTATGATATTCAGTTTGACACACCCATCTACCCACAACAAATTTACAGCTGTGTGGAGCGTTGAGACACTATGCTAACTGAGACACTGTGCTAACATTAGTTGAGGAATGGTCTAATGGACTATCACTAGAGAAGGAAAACTTAGCGAAAAATCATGAAGTTGTTAGACAACTCTCTTTAATAATTAATTTTGTACATTTATAGAGGACAAGGTGGATTTAAAAAATCATTTTTTCACAATATAATATGAAAAACTAAAAATTTGTCTATATAATATGGTGTTTGTTGACATCAATATTTTACCAATAAAAAAAGACTGGATTTATAGGCCTAGTTTGGATAGACAAGGCTCATGGTAGTAACTTTACTTTACATATTGTGATTTCAGGATAATTATAGTACACACACTTCTGATTTGAATGCAAGATGTTTCATTCCGATGGATTCATAGCTGCTGTGAAACCCCTTGGCTTAAAAATGCTTCAGAGATGATAGCGCAATACTTTTGAGTGAGCTGAATGGAATTGAAGAATACATATTTGGACACGTCGCTACATGTAAACGGTGTCTCCTTCTTGCACACGTAATCGAATTCGATGCAACCAGTGCCACATCAATCTCTCTTCGTTACTTCAAATCTTGCAAAATTAACACCCTGCAATCAAATCAGAGTACCAAATTTATACAAAGAGGTTTAGAATTAGGATTCATCCAAAATTAAAATATTATATTATGAAGAGCATTTTCTAAACAATACATGTTCTAGTATCTTTACACGTAAAACAAATAATAGTCAAAATACACTGTATTTTTGTTTTTATTTTAATGGATCAGAAAAATTATTTACTTTTTACGTAATGGCCGACAAAATTTATATCATAAGTAAATAGAAGTAAAAAGTAAATATTTATACCTTACTTTTAAATTAGGAACTTTACATAACTTTACAACATCTCCCTCGTAGGAAATAATATTTATAGCTGACATTTACATGAAGAACGTTACAGAACGTTACGTGACAAGATCTCCCCCATACTGGGCTGTAGAGCACCTCTCAGCACAATAAAAATAAGTACTATCATGTCATAATAGAACTTAGATAGATATTTAACCACATCTTATATTGACCTTGCGCAAACATACCACATTACATCATCCTTCTCCAAAACTGGAGAGTTCATCAAAAGAGATCTAGACAAAATCACAGTGATGATAGAGCAATCCCTGGTACTGAAAGCGACCATTAAAATGACAAATTCATGTCTATCTATCATTACAAAAATGGATCTACAAATAGGATTACACCTTCGCCTCAAGAGTCCACTATTAACTAATTTCTAACCGCTACTGACCTATTACAACAAAGTTAGGTCCACATATATATAAAATATTCAAAAAGCGGTTACTTCTCTGCTTATCACGCTAAACGACACTTACGCGGTGCCGCATGAGCTTACGCAGCTGCCTTGATGCTGCACAACTCACTTGCCCCAACCCCTTGCCAACAGGCCCCCAACACAGTTTTGTGGATCGCCCTCGAGCCACGTCAAGTTGACCGGTGTATGCGACAATATTATCCTTAAAATCGACAAATTGTTGGGCAAGTTCCTGAACTTGGAGCTGCACTTTAGAAATTGTATTCTGACAATTGTTCACTGTTTGCTGGACTGGGTGCTCCTTAGTATCCTTGTTGTTGACCATTTGTCGACTCTCCTGAACAGCCTGAAGTGTGGCAACAGCTTTCATAGCCAATTAGCCACCAATATCTTGGAATTCATCAAGTTGCTCACGGCGCTTTTGCTGGCGCTCTTGGGCATGGGAAGCGCACTGCTGGAGATATTTTAGTTCGGTGGCCCAAGTAATTTTAACCATCAGCAGCATGGCCTTAAGTGCTGACTTCAAAGTTGTCAATTGACCCTCTGCTTCTTGCACCTGCACAGTGAGCTAGTCTAGCTACTCATCCTGAACAATAATCTACCAAAGCTGCATGGTTTCCTCCATAATAGATTTAGCCTCTTGCTCCATGTGGCCAAAATGAGTAGCAATTTATTCTAGGGAGGCCTTATGCTCCACCACCTACTCCGGCGGTGTAGTGGGTTGTGCTTGAGCCTGAAGCAGCAAGTCGTGGTCTTGAAGTTGAATCAAAGTTTGCCCAAATCACTAGGCCTTCTCAACGGGGGTGAGCTTGATGGGTGTGTCAACCATGTCCTGATAGGCCGCAGAGATAGCCTGCTCCAATTCACTATACCACGCACCCAGCTACGCTTGCTCCATAATCAGGCGATCCTGTTCCTTCTTGAGATCTGTAATCTCTGCAGCAGCTTTCCATTGCATCTCAGCCCGTGTCGCATTGAGTGTGTTGATTTCTTGCAACTTTTCTTTGGCCAACTGCACATGGACCTGGTGCAGCTCCTTGACATCCTTCTTCAGCTGCTCAGTAGAATCCCAAGCTTCGATATATCCTACTGTCAATGCCTGTTGTCTGGCTTCCAACTCTAGTGCGGTGCCATGCTGTAACTCAACCAATTCTGTAGTGGACATCTTGTTCATGTCCAGAGTCATGCTCTGGATTGGGTACAACTGCTAAGAACCTTCTACATTGCTCGAGTCAAGCGCAGTCGGGGGAACCTGCACGTTCCAAACCTAGGGCTCAGTGCTGATCGATGGGCTATCCTACAATAGAGGTTGTGCCAACGGTTGCTTGGAAAAAATATCAAAAATAGAGTCGAGCGTAGTTCTTACCGTACCAAATTCAGCCTAGTTTGACTCGCGGATTGCCTTAGTCACAGCTATGGATGAATCTGTGACGACCTTGATAGGCCACTACAATTGATCTTCTAAGCCGGATTTAGTACCACTTCTAGCCTCATACTCCTGCCACCATTTGGTGTGGGTCTCCTCCTGCATCCGCTGCGCTGCGTCTTTCGGGTCTGTGGATGAATCATTGTTAGAGTCATAGGTGCTTAATTTTGGTGGGGTAGGGTCTTCAGGTGCTTCTGGGGGTGTCTCCTTATCTAAATCCTCTTGACTTACTAGGACGCACCAATCACCTAGCCATTCTTGCACAATCACGTCCAAATCTTTCGTGGTGATCTTGTAAGGCAATGGCAGCCATTGCTTATCGGGATCGCTCCTCGCTTGAATATGAATGAAGTGGGGGATAAAAACAAACCGAATAATCCTTTGGTGCTTGGCCATAGTGTAGGGAGAGATCCTTGGAACTGCTAAAGTGGCCTCCTACAGGGCTTCCCAATAGATCCAAAAATGAATTGCATAATCTGTTTGACGACTGGGTTCTTCGACCCACCACAAGTTTTGTTATCGGGCGCTGTGGAAAACCTTGGTTGCCTCAGCCATCATTGGTTGGTAGTCCTCTGGCTCCATCCAAGCAACCAAGGCAATGAGAATCAAAATCCAACTATAAGAGAAAGGGCGCTCGCTCTGAGCAGCGAGTGCATTATCGAGCAACTGATTTAATAGAAATAAAGACCAATTCATCTGAACTCCTTTCGCAAATTTATGAGCACAGGAAACAACTCTCAAATTGCATTGCACCAGTCGATTGCCGTGAACAAATTTACTAGCTAGAATTCTTGCGCCAATTTGCACAGCCTGCGAGTTGATACCATCGATACGATAGGCACGACCATCATGTTGTAACCCGAAGCGCTCCTTCAACTCCTTTTCAAGCCTTTTATCCATATCTCTCCCATGAATATATTGCGCTTGGTCCTCCCCAGCCTTAGGCAAACCAATAATACTAGCAATCAAGTCTATGGTAATAGGGATTGACGTAGTCAGCCAGAGCGTCCCTCCATGGAAGCATGCCAACAGTTGCTTTACACATGCATGCACTTCATTTAACCGACCAAAGTGGGGCATATTGATGAGTCCCAACAATCCATATTTCTCTAAGCCACTGGCGCATGGCTTTGGAATTCACTGAATGGGCTCACCAAGTGCTATCGTGACAGACTCGTAGGGCTTGTCCCATACATATTTTAGAAATAGCAAGTCATGATCATCAAACTTGAGCTGAATCAATGTAGGGATGATATCGATGGAGCATTCAATTCCCTCTGGCAGTGGTGGAAACTTGGGTGGGTACTTCTGGTTCTTCTACATCTACTGTGGCTTAGCTCTTGGATGCATGGGAGCAACGTATCCAAAAATATCAATCACCGAGACACCTCGGGGCGCTACGGACTCAATCGCTCCCGAGGTCGATGGCCCTTTTTGGGTAGTGTCTTCTCCCCATATTCGCACAAAGGTGCGAGTTTTCCGCTTCTCAAGGGGTGTCAGACTAGGTCATTGATCCTGTCGTTTTCACTTTGGTATGGATGATGAACCTACTGGCATACTCATAACTTCCTCTTCCACAACCGTGGGCCAAATAGGGGACTTGTATTCACTCAAAATTTCAATGGCATCAAGGCTGTTCAGCATCCCTTACCCTAGATAACTAGAAGATACACTTCAACAACACAAACTTTGCTGAACAATTAGCTCAATATTCTGCACCAAATTCACCTTCACCTTTGACTCTCACAACTGAATAATGCCAACCAACACCTCCCACGCAGTGTTTTATAATTTCTTGAAGTCCAAATCCATCATTACCAAATCTAACTGCACCATTATTGCCAAATCAGGTATTAATGACACTGAATCCATCGGTGATCTTATGCGGCTAACGGTCAGATCCCCTATTAATGCAGGTCGCTTCAACAAGCGCCGCCAGCTAACAAATTTAACTACTTACATTTATTACTGGATTTGACCATCCTATAGTGTGGCGACTGTCGCGAATGGTCGACCAACAACTGCCAACTATTGTATCTTCTTTATGCAGCCTCGCTCCGAGGCTCACTGCTTCATGCTGAACTTAGAAATGTTTTTTTTTTACTTTAGGTGGTGTGCATCGCCGACCCCATTCTATAGGGATACAGGCGACTCCCATTAATGAGCTTTGGCAACATAACATCGTCAAACTGATGCAACTGCACAACACCTCTAGAGGTAATAGACTGAACAAGATAGGGACCCATCCAGTGCGTTTGTAACTTTCCTAGATGCTTGATAAACTTACTGTCATATAATAGCACCAAATCTCTTACCACGAACTGTTTGTGCTTAATGTGGCAATCATGCCATGTCTTTTTTCGATATTTCATAACCTGCTACTAGAATCCTACTATGAAGTGATCCTAGTTGAGTTGAAGTAGCTACGTAACACATTCATCTAATTCTGCTACATCCGCCATGCCTGTTGCCACAGCAATGCGGAAGCTAGGAACAATGTACTCCATTGGCATGACTGCCTCTTGACCATAAACCAACTTAAACGGTGTGTGACCTGTGATTCATTTGTAGGTAGTACAATAGGCCCATAAAACTGCAGGAAGTTTCAAATCCTGGTCATCACGGTTGGTGTTACATACCTTGGTCAGTGTTATCTCCAAAATTTTGTTGAAGGCCTCAACCGTGCCATTGGCCTGTGGATGGTAGGGAGTACTCCTCTTATGTTGTACATGAAGCTCCTTGGTGAACTCTTTTATCATTTGATTGACAAAGTGACTACCTTGGTCACTCATCAGGATGTGTGGATATCCGAAGCGTGTCACAATGTTCTAAAATATAAACCATGCGGCTGTTGTGGCAATGCAATCAATGATTGGTGCAGCCTCCTCCCACTGAGTTAGTTAGTTAGTTGCAGTAATAATATAACGGGCGCTAGTGCGCTTACCTGGTAGATTGATGGGACCTACAAAGTCGATGGCCCATTTATCAAATGGCTACAAAGTCACTTGTGGTACCAACAGCATCTCATCTCTCCACGATGGTTTACCAACCCATTGGCATATATCACAACTCTTGGCATAGTCTGTGGCATCGTTATGCAATGTGGGCCACAAAATCCCAGCACACAGCACCTTCCAGGTAGTGGCACGGCCTCTATAGTGACCTACCGCAACACCTACGTGTGCTTCCTTTAGAATAAGACCCTACTCGTGTGGTAAAACTCATCATCACAGTATCTCATCCGATCCAAGTTTATAGAGCTGTATTGAAATGAGTGAAAAATTAGAATCCTTGGTGACCAGTTGCTTCTTCTGGCTAATCGACATGTCAGTAGGGGTGAGGCCAGTGGATAAAAACTGAACAATAGGGCCATAGTAATCGCTTGTGACTTCAACACGCAATAATTGCGCATCAGGAAGCCCATCCTCAATATTAGTAGGTTCTTCACCATTCTCAATATGTGATAGATGATTGAGGCCAGTGTTCAACCGTCCTGGCTTGACTACTATCTCAAAATCAAATTCTTGGAACAACAGTAGCCACCTGTAGATTCTCCCCCCAACACAGGCTTATTTACTAGGTATTGCAGAATTGAATGATCAGTGAACATCTTAAAGTGGCCACCCAACAAATAGTTCCTAAACTTTTGCAGAGCATACACCATTGCTAGGCCTTCTCTTTCAATCATGGTGTAATTCTATTCAACAAATGATAACTTCCTACTGGCATATGCTATGGGATGATCCAAGTCACCTTCGCTTGGTTGCGCAAGAAAAACCCCCAGCACAGTAGAAGAGGCATCAACATGCACATGGAATTCATTATTCCAGTCAAGAAAAACCAGTATGGCTGCAGAAGCCATCTTAACCTTCAAAGTGTCGAAGCTACCTTGACATTCCGGAGTCCATTCAAATGTGACATCTTTCTTTAGCAAATTCTCATGATATGAACAGTAATCATAGCATATCCCTTGATAAACTTGCGATAGTAGCCTGTGTGGCCCAGTGTTGCTCAAAGCATTTTTACATTTGTCAGTGGTGATAAATTGAGGATTAGCACAATCTTTGTCGGATCTACCAACAGACCTTCTTTGCAGATGATGTGCCGAAGTAATATACCAAAGGGTGCACAAAAAATGCATTTCTTAGAATTCAGTGCAATCTGATGCTGTTGACACCGTTCCAGCATTAGTCGCAGGTTGTCCAGGTGGTATTTAGCCAAACCGTGGATGTTCCAATCATCCATATAGACCTGCAGGAACTTTTGAATAAAATCCTTAAAAACTATGATAACAACACAGGAAAATACTGCGTGGGAATGTTTTAGCCCAAATGGCATAACCATATACTGGAAATAGCCCCATTCGATGACAAATGTAGTCTTATGGTGATCCTCCTTCGTAATTCGGATCTGTTGGTAGCCTGAAAAACCATCTGTGAAGGAATATACCTCCTGGCTGCCTACACCTTCCAGGACTTCATCTGTGAAAGGGGTTGAGAACGAATTGTACATACTTGCATCATTTAAATTCTGTAGATCGACACAGATGCAGATTTCTCCGGTCTTCTTATCTTGGACGACCATTGGGCTTATCCACTCTGATTCTTCTACCGTCTCAATAATCCCAGCATCAAGCATCCAATCAAGCTCAGTTTTCACTCAATCCTTATATCGAATGTTCAGTTTGTACGGCCTTTGGCTGACTGGTTTGGCATCCGATTTTAGTGAAATCTTCATTTCTCCTAAATCACCAAGAATCCCCTTCATCTCAGAAAACCATGTGGGGAACAGATCCTGGAACTCGTACAGGAGATCTGTGATTTTTGCTATTGTTTCTTTTCCCCAATAGTCTCCAACATTGGAAAATTTCATATTTTTTGCTGTCCCAATATCAACTTTTCTAATGCGCAGCGGTTGGTTCATCGATTCCATCGATATGTCAGGAGCTGTGACACCTTGACTTCCCTTAGACTCTAGGATATTAACATTGTGCAGCTTGTCATCGTCTTCGGGGTCCCCCGACAAATTGTAGCACATCATCATGGATTGGACGGAGCAATTTGCATGGGGATCAACCAGATATGCAACAGGGGTGACTTTTAGTACTATGTCATGGATAAAGTGCAAAGCATTACATACCTCAACATTAGTGTCCTGGAAGTTAAACGTCTACATGAAGCGAACTAACAGCTCCTCCCAAGTGGTAATGGTTCTGCACAACTCTGCTGCTACATACTAGGACCATGGCATTTCTTCAAGAGTATGAACAAAAGTGTGAACCCACTCATCTCTGGGTTACGATGTCCATAACATCTGACATTCGATCAAATGACTGGCAGCGTCATTTTTTCCATCATATCTCCCAGCATGGTAAACCTCTACATCACCAAAATGGACCATCATCAATCTCCGGCACTACTCCTGGTCATGGATCGTCTGTTTGTGTGTCACCCACCAACGGGCTGGGGTAGCCTTTAGTGCTACATCAAGAGCCGATATCCTTTGTGGTTCCAACACTTTCTTTTCAAATTCTTGAAAGAACTCACATAGTCTTGGAATTCCTTCATAAATGGGTAACTCGACCATCTCAGTTGCAACATGCGAGAGAGACTGCGTAATTAACCCACACTTCTAGAATGATACCTCATGCAATCGATTCTGCCAATTTTCTAGAACATCATCAGAATCCGAGGACGTGGAACTTGCGCTCCGCCATCCAAGTTTATCATCGACAGTGGGATGGATGTGATCCTTGGAAATGTTGTATGCCTGATCCCAATTTCTCCCGACTTCGTCCTTCACTAGTTCAATATAGCGTTGTCCTTCCTGAGGGTCCATAGGAGCAATGACCCTAACATACTAGTTTTCAAACGTCATAACTCAGTTTTTGAAATTGATAACTGCCATGCTGTCATTATCCCACCCAATTCCTAGTAGCGTTAGATAGGAACCACCATCTTCTACAACTTCTATCACATCAAATTCAACACGTGTGTTCATACCTTCAATGTCAACAACTAAATTTGAAACTTGACCAATGGGTTGAACCTTCGCCTGATTTGCTAACCACGGCTACACTGGTGAACATCCTAGCACTGGCTTCCCCATTGACTACCAAGTTTGTTTTGTCAGAATGTTAACATCAGATCCAAGGTCCAGAATAACTGAGTCAACCTCATAATCCCCAATCTAGATATTCATTCTCATTTCCTTGCTTGTCTTTCTTTTTTGCAAGGAATTCACAGCAAAATCCTTTACTGTCTTATCCAAAAGTTGAACAATGTCTCAAGCTCGATAAGGGCGTCCGAGTCCCTTGCCAGCAATAGATAACTCTCAAAAAACTTACGTAGGGTGACACCCTGTCGTGATGGTCCTGCTTCTACAGATGGGTCAAAAGCAAAAGGCATGTCAATAATTGGCATCTTACCCAGATTCTTTCCAATCGCCTAATTTGATTCAAAGAAAGTGTCTTTTTCTGTTGCAATATCAAATGCAACCTTTTTCTTGCCAGCAAGTCGAACATGTTGGAATTGATGGAATTGATGTTGGACTATGTTAGTGTTCCATGGGTGTTCCATGGATGTTAAGAATAGTAGGGGTAGAGAGACATTGGTATGTTGAGAGTGCGGGGAAGGAAATATGTAGTTCCATGATTTTATAGTCAAGGTAAAGGTGTAAGAGGGTGTCAAAGGTATGGGGGGAACTAGGATTATTGCAAGAGAATGGATGAATTTCTGTTAAGGTGGGGTGGGATTAGGCTTAGAAAGGGAAAGGATAGTGGGAAAGTGTATCAATTGATATTCCATAACAATGGGTTGGATAAAGTCCTAGTTAAAGGCATTTATCTCAAACAACGCCACTTCATTACAAAAAGCACTCGATAATCCAAAACTAAACTTAAGAATAAGTACCTCTTCACTCTTAAATCTAGACTTGAACCATGTGTTTCATAAATATTTTAATATATTGTTGTACACTTTGGCTAAGAGATCGACAAAGTTGGAACCACTGGAACATCAAATCTTGCAGGTGTCTTGGAAGGTAGGAACAATTGCATAGATCTTGGCATAATGAATCCCAAATACAAGTGAAGTGAGAGTGAAACTACCAGTACATTTCCTCGTCAACATTTTACAAGTTTTAGGAGTTTATATTTAGTCATGTGTGGGCCTAGTTTAAAGTAGGAAGTGAAGCTATTTATCCATGAGTC
>LPNX011020941.1:21060-63602 GCA_001517045.1 Pseudotsuga menziesii | reverse complement strand
AAGTGGGTATGGAGAGATCTCAACGTACACCGTGGGAAATGGCGTGGCAAGGGAAATAATGGAAGGAAAGTATGTGTTATATTTGAGAGAAAAATGGCACAGGGTAACCATAAGTGAATGAAAAGGTAACAAGTTTTTTTGGGAGAGCCCTTCACAATGTATTTATAGTATGGTCTTAGGGTTTTTTCATCCATGGTGATAACCCATGGTATTTTATTGCCCATGGTATTCATATATGGTAATTTGACATTTTCTCATTTTTTAGGGTTTTTGACCCTTTTTGGGAGAAAGTGGTGATAAACCATAATGAATGCTCAATATCCCTTCATTTATGGGAAGGAATAATGGTTTTTTAGACAATTTTTAGTGGAAATACAATTGTGAATGTTAAAATGTATGAAATAATGGTAGGAATATGATGTATGTATATGGTTTAGATCATGGAGAGCTAGGTGAACACGTTTTAGTGTTAACAACAACCAAATCAATATCTACCTTGAAATTCATCAAATGTTAGGTAAGGAAACATCAATGTTCTTTCTTGACCTTTAGTAAGATCACTACCATAGAAAATTTCTCATGCAATAATTCCTCAAACATTATCCAGTGTCTTACAACAATTGTAACACAACCCATCAACCAAGTATGCATCCCATCATATGCTTTGGAAAAAGAACACATCCCAAAAGTTATTTAAGTATAACATAAGAATATGCATGACAAATTGATAAAAAAAGAAGGTTCATGACAAATGGTCTTCTTTTGATGAGATATTAAGACATCCCTATATCCCCTCAAATTTCAAAAACATATCTACGTCCAATTCTACCATAGTTACCTAGGTTTGGGGAAACCATAGCATAATATCCTTGGTGCCACTTGGAGGTTTTCACAATGGATTGATTTCATGTGATGGGAAACAGAAATATCTCAGTTAAAATATTTATAAAATCTCTAATAGATGAAGTCCTTCTTTGGTTTCATTGTCTTCCCTAAGGGTTTCTCTATGCCCTTCCCTTATTAGCATACCAATTTATCTATCCCTTTAAAATTCCTAGATTATATGACTTGGATGACTTTGCTATGTTCACAAACATGGTCCCCTTACCTTTCCTTCAACCTTTCTAGTATCCCCTCCACTAAGGATTGGAAGCCTAGTTGATTCAACCCATTCTTTATTATGATCAACTACAATGACTTCATGATCGAACAAGCTATGCCACTTTTCTTACGATTTACAAAGAGTTTTTATACTTGGATACGTCCAAAGCCTCTTCAGAAAACTTATCAGGACTAGAATTAAACATCATGTTCTTACATTCTCCAAATCTCTGCACTCTGAAAAGTAGAATAATTATGAATTCAATGTAAGAGAGGCAGCAACATTAAGACAACTATTTTCTGAACCACAATCCCATCTATGTGCACTAGTATGGAATGTATCTGAAGTGCAGTGATTACATTCACAGTAATAATAGTATCTAGTAGTGTTCTTTCACGAATCGTTGTCTCCCAAAACAATCGGCCCGTCAAGTGCCCATCAAGTTCATCTCTCACCTCACATTAGAGGAAATTTCAACTCAAAAAGGGCCTCCTAAAAAATAATAATAAAATAATAGTTAAAATAATATTTATTAATTTTGGAGGAAGAAAAGAAAAAAACTACTTTTTTTGTTTGTATTTTCGACATATCTCCCTGTGTTTTTACTCAAATTTCGATCGGGAGAGCTCGTTGGAAGTAGAATTAAACTCTGCATCCAACTAGTACCCACTTGGAATACTTTTCAGGTATTTCATCATCACGTTTTTCAGGTATTTCTTGTTTTTGGGGTAGCTAGGTCCATCAAAAGTATGTCGAGTGGGTACTCGTTGGACGTGGAATTTAATTTCGCATCCAACGAGGTCTCACGATTGAAATTTGAGTAAAAACAATACGAGATATGTCAAAAATACAAAAAAAAAGTAGTTTTTTTAATGATACATATCCCCAAATTTATATTAAAAAATTGTTTAAGACCTATATGATATTTCAAATTTAAAGCAATTTCATTGGCTAACACATTATGACATGGAATTTGAATTAGAGTTGAAAGGCCCATTTTGAGTTGAAATTTCCTCTAATGAACATGCCTCCTTGTCCAAAAACCCTCCACGTCAAACAACAGATTCTGTATTGGAAAATACGTAACAGTCGTTACCCATCTGAAGAATACGACAATCCATCCTATTAAGATGAATGCAACATGAACAAGAACCATTATTTGGTGCATGATATGATATTGTGATTGAACTCCAATGTATTTGCATTTCAAGGTTAATATTAAATTGCAAACTGTGATTAGGAAGCTGCCAACGAATGAACTAAACACTAATATGGCCATTATATACACAGGCTAGGAGACACACACCACGATCCAATATTTGAGGATGTGATACTCAATGTTCACACACTTTTGATCATAGGAATTAGAACAACATGAGAGTGCTAAATGATTTCTAGAGTTCATAGCACGAATGTTTTTACCAGCCAACACTGCACAACCTAAGACTCGAACCAACAATATAATGGTTAGAGATATGGTCTTGGAGGACACTATGAACCAAAATTATTCCATGGGATTATCTTGCAGTTCCACATCCTTATTTACCTTCCAATTATTCCTTACATTCCAAATAAAGTAGAGTTCGGAAGCCATATTGGCCAATAGACTTAAGCAAAATGTTCCAATATCACCCCATACATTACTCCAGCCATAACTAATCGTTCATGGAAGAAAATATCCCATTAATACACATAATAGTTATTAATCATAGTCAGAGGATTCTCGCCTCTTACACACAAATATGGGACAAATATCGTAATCATAAAGGATAATCAGACTGTTCGTTGTAACAACCATAACAATTCATTGATAATTGTTGAGCTAAATGAGTTTATAGGTCTAGCCATTGTAAGCTTGAAAACTGAATTAAAAAACTACATCATGTTATTTACAGTACCTTATGAAGGTTATGATTCATTTGATCCACATTTAGGTTTTGGAAGTTCAGGAAATATGGAGCTGATAGTGATGTTTGTACCATGTGGAATAAAAAACAAACAAAATTCCCCATTTCTCTGGATGGGTGATTGAATCTAGTAATTTGTGAGAATTGCAGTTTTGGTTTATTATATAATTTTGTAATCATAATTTTTTGTTACAAGCTAAATGCATCATTTTAAAATGACCCAGATTGTTAAAATTATCAATTGAACACTCGAAATCTCATTTTCAGGAATTCCTTGGCCACCAGATTCCAGTGGGTAAGGGGCCATTTGGTTAGTGCACATACTTCTCCATGTTGTACAATACAAGCATAGCTTGGAGGAAATAAGTTTTACATACCTATATATCCACAAAAAATTAAGTACTTGGAACTCTATGGCACTGATAGAATTTTTTTGCAGTAGGAATGTTTTGTATGTAAAGTTGTCATCTAGACTATTATCTTTTTAGTTCACAACTTGCCCAAAGGGAAACCAAGCTAATCTCAAAGTATTAAACCACCAACTGTCTAAATCGCATGAACTTTAACTAGTATAAAACTAAATTTTTATATATTTTATCACAAAATGATATTTAATACTTAATATTTAATCAACAACAATTCAAAATTAAACACTTCATGTATACTCAAGTAAAAAATTATATACTCAAACATATACAGTTTATAGTTCATCAATTTCACTATAGCATACTTTCAAATTGTTTGTAAAAGAATAGAATTATATTTTAAATATATTAATACATATTGTAATGCAGATGTGTAAATGTTAAGAAATAAAAAAAAAAATTCCGATGGAAAAAATCTTTTTATTCTCATTGAATAAACTTGAGTTGCTAGCAAGGAGCTTACATCATGGAGTCTATCCTTCAAGGCTTGTTTACATATTTCATAATTTTATGTCACTTTGTACCACCCACAAGAGTCTAGCCTTCGT
Source organism: Pseudotsuga menziesii (assembly GCA_001517045.1). Lineage (NCBI taxonomy): Eukaryota > Viridiplantae > Streptophyta > Pinopsida > Pinales > Pinaceae > Pseudotsuga > Pseudotsuga menziesii. Next base: position 59,620 of record LPNX011020941.1, on the reverse strand, counting down.
AGCTTCATTACAAAATTTCATTATATTTGTAGCTTCCTAATGTTATCTAAAAAAGAGGAGTAGTCTCTTATACCACATAAAGGTCTTCTCCTAATTCAAATTATAAAATGATAAATTGATCACCAAGTTGTCCATTGCTTAATTCCCCGAACTCAATTAAACCTGGAGGAAGAGTGAGTACCAGTTTGGATAGCTTATCTTCCTCCATATTCAGTTCCCTGTATATATGTCCAAAGGAAATCATTTCAAAGGTGGCTACCTATTCTTTGATAGTTTTCAATAAATTGTGGAGATGAGGTGCATTGATTTGAATTCTCCCATTGTCCCATTTTCCCATTCTATTACCATTTTGGAGGCTCCATACAACTTTAAATATTTCAGCTATTTATGTATGGCTACCTTGAGGACAACCCATAACGATGAAAGTTCTTCTTTATTGTTAGAAACTCGTCATGGAGCAAATTTTATGGAGATATTCTTGTTGTTAAATATATGCACAACTTCTCGTGATCCCCCATGTGGTGACTCTTTTTAGCTACCTCCGTTAAAATAATCCCAAAGGATTCTTTTATTGATCACTAGATTTGATAACTTTCTCTGTGGGGTCAATTTGGGCTCAGCTCGATGCTCCATGAATTTCTGAATGAGCATAGTCACTGTTATTTATGGTGGAAACCAAGTGCTTTGAAAGACTGCATTGTTTCTTTCTTCCTCCATAATTTCTGAGATTTGGCATCCCAGAGGAGCAGTAAATCAAGATCCTAAGTGCTATGTTACTACCTTTTCTTTGTCCTTAAAAAACCAAGCTTTATTACCTTGAGCATATTTTATTTCCACTATGGTGTTTATGCTCTTTTTGTGCTAAGCAAATCGATGGAAGAACTAAGTGTTATTATCTCCTTCCTCTAACCAAAGGTCATTGCTTTTCTTCGTCTGATGGGTGCCAAGTGGCTCATTGAGGGCCATGCGATCTGGTCATCCGATGGTTTCCAAGTGGAACAGTGAGGGCCATGCGATCTGGCCATTCTATGGGTTCCAAGTGGGATAGTGAAGGACATGTGTTCTAACCATCCAATGGATGGAAAGTGGCATCCTCTTGGTCCAGCGATGTGACCATCCAATGGCTTCCAAGTGTTGTTCTCTGGCCCATGTGATCTAGCCATCCGATGGTTTCCAAGTGGCGTTCTCCGGGTCCTTCGATCTGGCCATCCAATGGGTGCAAAGTGTTATTCTAGGTACCTTCGATAAAATTTGATGGAGGGTAATCTCTCAGTCGGATTCACCTATTTGTTTGTTTGTGTTAATGTAGTGGCCATCGGCTGCACTGAACACCGTTAATTACTTCCAAATATTTCCAACTATTAATTACTTCAACATGCTACGGTCGCGAGAAATATGCTGAATACGTAAACGCTCGAAGCTCGCAAATATTTTTTGGAATGATTATTTACAAGTGTATGATGCTGTGTAGTACGAATCGCCTGTTGAATTCCTCATAGTCGATGACATAATAGTTATTAATCATAGTCAGATGTATATTTTTCCATATCATTGGGATGGAGGATTCTTGCCTCTTACACACAAATATGGGAAAATTATCGTAATCATAAAGGATAACCAGACTATTTGTTATAATAACCATAACAATTCATTGATAATTGTTAATCTCAATGATTTTACAGCTCTAGCTATTGTAAGCCTAAAAATTGAATTGAAAAAGTACATCATGTTAATTACAATACGCCATGAAGGTTATGATTCATTTGATTCACATTTAAGTTTTGGAAGTTCAGGAAATATGGAGCTAATAGTGATGTTGTACAATACACACGTAGCTTGGAAGAAAGAAATTTTATTGAGGACAACTACACAAGCCAATTTCCATACCTATATATCCACATAAATAATTAAGTACTTGGAACTCTATGGCACTGATAGAATTGTTTTGCAACAACCATTAGTGGGTATGGAGATATTTGATATATCTACTCAAATTTCCAAACTAATAAAAATAAGTGATTCTCAAATTTCCAAAGTAATAAAAAGAAGTGATATTTAGATGATAGAGCCCTCATATTTCTCACTATCGTATAGATCGCTCATATTTATCACTACCGTAGCATATTTTTTTTGGAGTTTGCTTGGAAATATTTAAAGAATATTACAAACTTTTTTTACGAAATCCCACCAAAACCCATTTTACCTATCTGAAAAATCCGTTGAACAATTCAAGGTATGATACACTTTGAAGGCTTCTAGCATAACCAACTTATTTCAAGGGGATCCATTCAAGCATACTACAAGTCAACATATGCAACATATGCAGTTCCTCTATCATTTTGAATTTTTCCTTTTGTGACATTTAAGCTCTTTGGAAGAGTTTTTCTACTCTTTGTAAATAGTTGTTGTATTAATTAATGGCATTTTTATAGTGAAGGGGATATGGATATTGGTGGAATGGGATCTAGTCATATCACATGATTTTTCATATATGAATTTCATTAGCTTTATAATAATATTTACAAAATAATTAGTGTTTTTCATCAATTTTGAAATGTAAAAATATGATATATCATTTTTGGAATTAGCACTAATTTCTTTTGCATGGCAATGGTTGAATGACTATGCAACATTTTTTATAATTCTATATTTATAAAAAATGTCTATGGTTGAATGGCTAGGTCACCCTTTCCAAACCTCTTCTGACTTCATTTGCAAAACCTTAGCAAGTGTTGTGCCTTGTGAACTATTCAATTAAATCTCCCTTGACTCTTTTTATTAAAGTATTGAGGAGTTTTCCTAGATAAAGCTGCTTTAATACTTAAATGCAAACATATTTTAATCATGTAAAGATCTAAATGACATTTCACTTGTTAAGGATAAATATCAATCAAATAATATGTACATTGAATATTATGTTTTTTGTCCTTATCATTTTTTAAACAAGCACTTGAATTGAATATTATGTAAAACAAAAAAAAAAAATTATTACTTTTTTGAGTCCTAAAATAAAATTCTCAATGAATAAATTATGCAATCTCCTCCAACTGTTAAAGTATTGTAACTTCAGAAGATATTCTATTATACTTTTTTTGTATTCTCCTTCGGAGATGTGATTCCTCCATTCAGAGATGTCCTTGATGTAATCATGGTCATGTAAAAGTCATGAGGTAAAACCTCCATTGTAAGTCAGGGAAATAGTACCGAAGTGTCAATATAATAAATTTTATTTGTGGTGTCGAGTTGGACAAGTGGGCACAGTCAGTTAGATAAGTTAGCCCTGTTAAGTTAGAGGGAAAGTCAACTGAAGAATATAAATAGGTGAGGTGCCTCTCTCATTCACACTCATATTACATTCAATTATTGCACTGGAGAGAGAGAGAGAGAGAGAGAGAGAGAGAGAGAGAGAGAGAGAGAGAGAGAGATTCTACTGTAGAAGATGAGCAACTGGTTTTCTCCCTTGTGGTTTCCTTGAGGAAAATATTTGTGTTCTCTTGTGTTGCTTCCTTTTTCTTTCTTTCAGTGATACTTTGCTTATGGTTATGATGTTATGATGCTAAATATTTTTAGATATTATATAACCATTAAAAATATAACATCAACACCCTCTACTCCTCATGGTTGGATTGACTAGTTACCCCCATATCTATAATGGTCGAATATTCAAGACTACTTCCACCAACACGAGTATTAGAAGGATAATATGAGTCTGAAATTTCAATGGCTTGTGCCTTGTAGTCCACTTTTGTGTCTCTTTCTCCTTTCACCAATGAGCGTTCTCCTTGATAAGGTAATTCTAGGTGATTGTGGTAGATGAGGATAGCTTGTAGCTTGGAGGATGTCAGTTTACTGAATAACTTATCAGTGAGCTCTTTCGCTAGGGCGTTTAATTTCACATCAAAATTCATCTGCCCCTTTACTAGGCATTTGGTCCAATATTTGAGGAGGTCTATTCTATCAACCAAACTCATTCTTTCTTTTTTAGCTTCAAGCATTCTTGTGAAACTTTCATAGATAGTTTTTCTCAAGGGATCCTTCGTATACCATAGAAAAGTACATGTCTTGGTGTCTCAAGTCCCATAGGTGCAGATGGAGCCCAAATACTCCATGAGTTTCCCAGATCCTGAATGAGATCCTTTGTATTAGGATAATGAAGATTAGTTTTCATTCGATCCTCGATTGCGCTTAGGAGACAACAAAATTTAGGATGAACCACACAAGAGAAGTCTACATTGGTTTCCTCTTTCTTGGCCATGATGGAAAACATATGAGAACGGCTCCTGCCAACATGGTGATTGTGCTTTGTTATCTTGCTTCTAACCATGGTAGTACCAATAAATAGTCCTCTAATATTTCAATCAATTTGAATATCATAGTAGCCCCGAAGATCATCCCCATGACAATTTTGTAGAATGATCAAGAACTTAGGCTGAATGTTGAATGGATGATGCACAATCATGGACTCCTTTAAAGGAACTTTAGATGCCACATAACACTGATAAAACATGAAACCTTTGAATTTAGGTAACAATTAGAGGTACTTCTGTAACCGATTTGAAGATGACGTAAAAAAACAAAAGTTAGGTAATTGAATAAGATTTCATAATATATAACTTTTATCTATATAAAATTTGTGTAAATGATTATAAAATTAGTGTCCCTTAATTTGGGTTTTCAAAATTTACAGCATATCATAACATATGTGTTTGTGCAAGTGCAGCAGTATATGAGGTAAATGATGTCATTTTTTGATAAATTATTGCAGACATATAAAGGACATATGGTACTAGTGCAACACTGTTTTTTCAAAAAAAATTATGAATTATTATTTTTATTATTAATTATTGAAGTCTAAAAACCTTGAAATGGAAACGTTATGCGTGGGTGCAACAATTTAGGGGATAAACTTAATGAAATTCTTGTTTTCTATATATAAGATTGTAGAGGTCTCTCTCCTCTAGTGCAACGTATAGTTTTCTTGCGAAATGGTGAAGGCAATCAAAAGTTATATAAAAAACAATGGATGTATCTATTCTCAAAAAATGACGTGTGTCATTTAGAAAATAATAATAAATAAATAAAACATACATATATAGGAAAAAATTACATATTCAGAATTGTAAGATCATATTCTACAATATTCTATATTTTCATAAAAAATATTGTGTTTGTCATAGCAAAAGGTGCCATCGAAACTAATCATATTCACATAGTTATGAAATACATAAAATAACCCTAGTTTATTTTTCCTAGATAATAGGTTCGGTAGTCCGAAGCTATTTCTGAACATAATTCCAAGCCTTATTCCTGCCGAAATTTTAAATTTTACAAAACAAATATGCGTTATAACGCACATGCGTTATAACACATATGCAATACAAACCACATATGCATTATAACACATATACGATATAAAACGCATATTCCTTTTATATCTATTGATATTAATCTTCGATTATTCCTTCAAAATTTTATCCAAAGAGCACATAGCTGTAGAAATATGTTTAGAATAGGATGGACAATTCTTAAAAGACACAACATTCCTAGAATTCCATCCATCCCTCCATCCATTATTCTATAGATTTCCTCCATCCACTATCATATATATTTGTTGCACCCAATCATCCCTCCCTCCTATATATCTCCCTCTCCCATCCCCCCTAAATCTCTTAACCCCCCCATCCCTCCATCCCACTTATATGTATTCCCCTCCCACTTATATTTATCCTCCCTTCATTCCCCCTTTCATATCTCTCCCCTACCCATCCCTCCCTTCTCCTTATATTTCTCCTCCATTCATCCCCCCCATATCTCTCCCTTACCCATCCGTTCCTCCCATGATTCCTTCTCAACCTTTCTTTCCCTCCTTTGACTACCCCCCTCTTTTAACTTAATCAATGTAATGTTAATTTCTCCTATGCCATATGCACTACTTCGTATATGTGATATATCTCATATGCATTATCTCGGATATACGCTATATCACATATGCGATATGATAATCATGTTTTACATAGTGACTGTTAGGGGTAAAGGAGAAAAATTGCACCAAGGAAAAAATAAACCTGGAATACAATGTCGGAAAGCATTCAGATAAAATTGAATTAAGTAACCAAAAAAACATGTACAGAACAATTTATAAAAACAAGTCACATTTAAATGTATCATATTGAAGATGGAATTAAGGCATGCAATTTGCAAAATATCCAAAATGTGATCAATAGTAGAAACATGAATAAACAACGAAATTCAATCCAAACAATAACAACTCTACCGGATATCTTAGAGAATAGTTCTAACAAATCATTTTCATATTGAATACATAGAAATTTCCCTAGGGGTTCCCTTGGGTTTATGAGGAAACTTATAGAAACTTAAACAAGAAAATGAATTGAAATCATACACTCTCGTTGGCCATAAATATTATAAATATCTTCAGCCAGTAAACCCAGCAAAATTCAAATACAATTACTCAATGCCTACCTGCCTGTTCGGCCATGCTCCTGGTTCTCCTTCCTAGAAACCCAACGTTAATTTCTATCGCATAATCTAATTCGAACAAAGGATTATAATAAATCAGTGCTTTCCTACAAATCACAAATATTTTCTGATGGGCCCAAAGATTAAATACAACTGATCAATCCCATGCCCCTCCAAAATGGTAGTCATTCATTCATGTTAAACAATTATCTGCCATTGTCATTATTATTATGAAAGAGAATTTTGTTTGATCGGCATCAAGTGAAAACGATATGATGCGACGTCCATATCTTTGAAGTGGGGGTCAAAAAATGGCACTGACATCTACATCAACAGTTCATCAGTGTTCCAGGTTTTATTATTATTATTATTATTATTATTTATGGTCTGCTTCAATATCTGATACATGATAAATCTATGTTAAGCATGGTGTCATTATTATAATTTATGGTCATTGTCCCACTATCTCACCCTCTAATACAATTGATCAATCCCATGCCCCTCCAAAATGGTAGTCATTCATTCATGTTAAACAATTATCTGCCATTGTCATTATTATTATGAAAGAGAATTTTGTTTGATCGGCATCAAGTGAGAACGATGTGATGCGACGTCCATATCTTTGAAGTGGGGGTCAAAAAATGGCACCGACATCTACATCAACAGTTCATCAGTGTTCCAGGTTTTATTATTATTATTATTATTATTTATGGTCTGCTTCAATATCTGATACATGATAAATCTATGTTAAGCATGGTGTCATTATTATAATTTATGGTCATTGTCCCACTATCTCACCCTCTAACCATCCCCCTTATATCTCTTACTATCCCCATCCCTTCTATATATATCCATCTCTCATCCCCCCTATATCTCTTTTTGTGAAAAATTACAGAAAACTTAAACAAGAAAATGAATTGAAATCATACAACCTCGTCGGCCATAAATATTATAAATATATTCATCTAGTAAACCCATCCAAATTAAAATACAACTACCCAATTCCTACCTTCCTATTTGTCCATGCCTTCACTCCTCCTTCCTAGTAACCCAACGTTAATTTCCATCACAGAATCTAATTTGAATCGAGGAAAATAATAAATCAATCATTTTCTGCAAATCACAAATATTTTCTAGCATTCCCAAGGATTTGCTAAAACTGATGAATCCCATGCCCCTCCAAAATGGCATTCATTCGTTCATGTTAAACAGTTATTTGTCATTGTCATTATTATTATGAAAGATAATTTTCTTATTTTGGCATCAGGTAAGGACGATGCGATGCGATGTCCATATCTTTGAAGAGGGTGTCAAAAGATGGCATCGGCATCTACTGTTAGATTTTTATCATTCAAGCTAGCATTATGAACTTAGGATCTTTAACTGAGAGAATAACATGCACAAAAATAAAACACAAGAGACAAGAGACACAAAGAATTTTCCTCGGGAAAACCATAAAGGAGAAAACCCTGCAACTTCCTCAGAGATAGAATCAGCACCAAAAGTAAAACCCGAAAACATAAAGATGATCTCCCGACAGCAGCAGTCTCTCTCTTATCCCAACAAATTCCCTCTCTCACTCATGTGCCCCAATGAGTGTGTGTGTGTGTGATAAATAGAGAGACTTGTTGAGCCCAGAAATGGCCCCTTTTGACCACCTTTAATTACTTCTTCTTGTTCTATCCTACCCCATTCAGCATACCAATTAAACATGGTATCCCCACTCTACTCTTCAAACCACCAAGGTATGATTGGTCATTGTTTTATTTTATTAATACTTATGATTGTGATAATTAAGGCTTTGTATCTCTTAATGCGCTAACATATCATGGGTTATAAAGGTATTTTGAGATAAATGGACTGCAGGAAGATGGGGCTAAACAAGTCACGAAGAGGACGGGTATTAACTGCTCAAGTTGATCCCCATCCATTCCAACATCACCCAAAGAATGTGGTTCCAGTGCGATATCCCAGACAAAGCTGTGACAAGGCAGCTATAATAGAATGCGTCAGATTTGGAGATCCATAGTGCATTGCTGCTTGGGTGTAGCCGTCATCTGAAAATATCGCCACTCCTGGGGCGATTAATAGTTTTCCTGTGTTTCCTATTTTTCATCCAGCCATGTTTGTAACAGCTATTTCATTTAGGGCACCTGAAGATCAGATATCTTCATGGTTGCCCCATAATAGGATAGGATGTTACGATCCACATGCTATAAATATGGAGAATTGTCTCGACCCAGGGGGTTGCTGAACATATAATCAATTCATTGTATTAGCTGTGAGGAGGAATTGTGTAATTACTATGTCTTTTAATATAAGGAGTTACTTCTGATTTAAGGCTCTTATGTCTATTCAACCAGCATCTCTATGTGAAGGCTGGGCCCGCCTTCCACAGAGATTGCTGAGTTAAATTAGGAATTTTTAATTCCTTTGTCATGTGATGTTATGTTAATTTTATTCTTTTCATACGAATCTATACAAGTGTGGATTTACAGTGTGTTGTGATTGCGTTCCTTGGAGATCTATAGTAGTGTAACGTGACAGTCGACTGAGTAGGTAATTATCTCTTATGGAATTCGTGTGGTAACTGTAACAGTTCTGCTCATCCCTAGATCTTTTAGTTGTTGTTCCATGAATCTTTGCAACTTTTCTTTTATTGTTATGATTACCGAATTTCATTCCTGCACTTCAGTTTCCTAGAGTAGCCGAACTCAATCTCTGTATTTGAATTCCTAGATCAATATTTAAATTACGCTTGTGGGTTCCTAGAATAATCAGATTGGATAGGTGAATTAATCATTCAGTGATGTGAATAGGATTTCCTTTCATCTGCAATTGTAATTTAGATGTGGTTTTTATCTTTCCATTCTTAAGTCAAGGCATAGCAGAAGATAATTGTGATTGTATTTCCTAGAAGATAATTGGATTAAGTAGATTCTTGGGATGAGCATAGCTGAACAGAGGATAGTATGGTTCAATTATAGTGACTTTGTGTTTAAGCATATACTGTGCATGTTATCCTTGAAATACAAGACTTTACCGGGTTGACAATAAATATTGTACACTCTGTATGTTAGTAGTAATCGACTTGCATATTGGGTGCTCGACATTTTGGCGCCGTTTCCAGGGAAGAATAAAAATTAAACACCATCATTAGTTGCATTTTGTAATTGTTTCTAGTCAGTCTTTTCCATTTTTTTTTCTGTAATGATTTGGGTTTCATGAATACGAGAAGGGTAAATCATGATCATCTTTCAACCCCCAAAATCCCACAAAATACTAACAGTGCAGGTGGCTTGGGTTGCGGTCGAGGTCCACAATTGGGCAGAAGGACATTCATTGACGATCTTGTTGAAAGGTTTGATTCATCCACCATGGATTTCCATCAAGAAACTCCTATCAGAAGAAACCCTGTCGATCCTGGGGTGCTAGCATCGGGGTCCACAGTGGAGGACACAAGAGCAGCTCCGACTTCCTCAAATATCCCTGCAGGAGAGGACAAATATGGTACAACTGGACCTGCTGGTAGAGGCCCAATCTACCACATTTACGGGAAGGTTGTAACTAAAGAAGAGTGGACGCAGTTCCACCAAAAGATTACTGATCAGTGGAGGAACGAAGAAAGGAATGAGGAAAAGAAAGAAGAAAACAACGAGGAAAACAACGAGGAAAAGAACAAGGAAAAGAACACAGGAATGAACGAAGAAGAGAAAACAGAAGAGGATATGAGTAACAGACACGAATCTGACAAGGAAGAGGAAATGGGGGAAAACTATCATCATGAAAATCACTCCCTGCCTGAAGAAACAGTGGCTACACTTCAATTCCCGATTCAGCAGCCAGAAGGGACAACCCCTATGAAAAATATATCACCATCGGCGTTGCCTCGCTTCCATGGAAAAGTAGCAGAGGATCCAGACGAATTTATTTTTGAATTCGATATCCTCTGTCGTAGCTACGATTACACCATCGATGCACAAAAGATAAAACTCTTCCCTGCCACTCTGAAGGACAACACATTACGTTGGTTCATGAGCCTAGGAGGAGGAACTGTTGCTAATTGGGACAGTATGAAACATGTGTTCCTAGAGAAATATTAGGAATATTGCAACACCAAGGAAAAAAGAGAATAATTGTTCAAGATGGTGCAGAAGGAGGACGAGAGTTTGGAATATTTTGTAGAAAGGCTATTATACAATGTGCAAAGAGCTAGACAGACGAACATGGGGCTAGATGTGCTCAAGATAATCCTACTTCACGGAATTAGAGATGATTGTCTAGATATGTTAAACCTGTTAGGAAAGGGAGATATCTCCAAGGAATCTTTCGAAAAGATTATGGAATTATGTAAAAGGTACTCCAGGGGATCTTCCAGGAACAACAGGCGGGACAAACGGGATAAGCTAGAACGCGATGTCTTCGACAGAACTCAGAATTCATCTAATGGAGGAGCCACCCATGCAGAGATAGGAAATATCCTTGAAAATTTTAAAATAGAAATGATGAGCTCTATCTCCTTGGAAATCGACGTCCTGAAGGCAAAACAAAAACAGGCAGTGGAGGAACTCACACTAGGTGTGTTTTTCCCTCAATGTAGAAAGAACCATCCTTTGAGTGAGTGCCCGCTTGACAAAGTAGAGGTGTGTTAGATGTGAAAGCTGAACCATGAGATGAAGGAATGTCCCTCACTTCCCCAAGTGAAGGCTTCCCTATAGGCATCAACTCCAGAGGTGGAATCGACCTATTTCATTACATAGAAGAAACCTTGGCAGCCTCGAAACCAAGGTATGTCCCCAGACTCGTTTCCATTTTTGAATAACATGAGCAATTGGAATAATATGCAAAAATGTGAATACACAGCTCCCTTCAAATTATGCTCAGTGGAATCCCTCCCAACCTGTAATACAAAATTATAACTCATGGAATCCCTGGACACAGCCACCACACCAACCTACTTCGTGGTCTCCTGGATGGAGGAATTTCCATCCAGGGAACCAGTTTCCTCAAAAACCTCCACCTCAATAGCCACCATAACCTCCTCAATATCCTCAATATCCTCAATACCCTCATCAGCAGTCGCAGCTGTAGTTGCAGAACAATTATGTCCCTAATGCACTAATACGACCTCAACTGCCTGCTCAACCTAATCCTAACCCAAATAATAAAACAGTCCATCAATTGGAGACTGTCAACATACCGTCCTACTCTCTTTCTCTTGCGCCTTGCAATGATATTCGCTTACAGTCAGAGAAAATAGTAGAGCCTGTAATTATAGAAGATACTCCACCCTCTGCACATGAAGAAGGAGTGAATCCACAGCATCTGTCTGATACAATTGCTATTATTGAAGATGCTGAACATCCCATAAATGGGATGGCTGAAACACAAAATGATAAATCCAGCGTTGCACAGCCTACCCAGCTGATTAGGCAACCACTGTATTCCGAGAGATTAATGCTACCAAGGGTAGGGGGGAAACCTCAGTTTAACCTCCTAGGAGAGTTAAGGAATCTTTATGTTAAAATCCCCCTCCTTCAAGCTCTTCAAGACATGCCTATTTATGCTATAACTGTTCGGGACCTGTGCACCAAGAAACCAGGAAGGAAGCCCATAGATCCTCCCACTATCCATCTTATAGGGAAATTATCTGCATTAATAATAGGAAAAACCCCAGTGGCCAAGTATGACGACCCTGGAAATCCCACTGTCACTGTGTAGATTGGGCATACACAGATACCCAACATACTAGTAGATTTAGGAGTAGCGATTAATGTCATAACAATTGAGATTGTAAGAAAACTTGGGCTCACTAATCTTAGGCCAACCCCCATTGTTTTAGAACTGGCAGACAGATCCACCATTAAACTTGAAGGAATTTTGGATGATCTCGTTATCTCAGTTTATTCATGGGAATATCCTGCTGACTTCTTGGTTTTACAACCAAAGTCGCAGCTGGGAGGACATCCATTAATCCTGGGGAGGCCTTGGTTAGCCACAGCTGATGCTTGCATCAGCTATCGATCTAGGTCTATGACCATATCTGATGGCACCGAGACTAAGAACCTCACCCTTTATCCTCTAGCTCGACCAATTCTAGAGGCTGAAACCTATTTTTGGATGGAACCAGAGGAAGAGGAGGGTGTTCAGCCATTATTAACTATAGGGAAGGCCTTAACTTTTAAGGATGAAATGGAAGACGATGCCATTAATAATTTCATCAGTGAACCCACTTCAGTCAATAAATAAGTTTATCAAATCTTGAACTTTACTCTGGGAAAGGAAGAACAAGAAAATCTCATAGAAGAAACACTAGTCGGTGACACACAAATAATCCAAGTATTGAAAAATTCAAAAAGTATTCCTATTGAGGGAGAGTCTGGAAAAACCTTGAATATTAATCCTAATCTTTCCTTAGATGAACAGAAGTGCCTGATCAGTCTCTTGAAAGAACACAAGGGGGCATTTGCTTGGGATTATATAGACATGAGGGGTATTCCCTCTAACCTATGCACCCATCATATCTATATTAAAAGTGACTCCCAGCCTGTGTGTCAGCCTCAATGATGAATGAACCCAAATATTAGGGACATAGTGAAGGAAGAAATTCAGAAACTCTTGGAAGCAGGATTTATATATCCTATTTCAGACAGTGAGTGGGTTTCCCCTCTTGTAATTGTACCCAAGAAAAATGGTAAATGGAGAGTCTGTGTCGACTATAGGGGGCTGAACAAAGCCACACAAAAGGACCACTTCCCTTTGCCCTTTATTGACCAAGTACTCTACACCCTATCAGGGAAAAAGTTATTCTCTTTCCTGGATGGGTTTAGCGGGTACAATCAGATTCAGATTTTCTCCTGAGGACCAGGATAAAACTACCTTCACTTGTCCGTGGGGAACGTTTTCCTACAGAGTGCTTCCCTTTGGTTTATGTAATGCACCAGCAACATTTCAAAGAGCTGTAATTTGCATATTTTCTGAATTAGTTAATGATAGTATGGAAATCTTTATGGATGATTTTACTCCTTACGGAAAGGATTTTGAAGAAGCATTGGAAAATTTAATTTTTTTTTTAACTCGCTGTGAACAGACCCAGCTCTCTTTAAGCACTGAAAAGTGCCATATGATGATGAGTGAAGGAGTAGTATTGGGGAACTTCATCTCTATCGACGACATTCAGGTGGACCCCTCAAAAATTAAGGTGATAAAAAATATACCTACTCCTGTAACTCAAAAAGAGGTGTGAAGTTTTCTGGGGCATGCTGGATACTACCAAAGATATATAGAAAATTTTTCCAAACTTGCTTCTCCTTTGTTTTCTTTGTTAATGAAGGATGTACAGTTTGTTTGGAGTGAATCATGCCAGACAACGTTTGTTAAGCTTAAGGAGAAGCTGTCCACAACTCCTATCTTAAGAGGACCTAATTGTACCCTACCCTTTCACATTTTTTCAGATGCTTCTGATATTTCCATTGGAGTAGTTTTAGGACAGTAGGATGGTCAAGTTCCTTATACAATTTATTATATTAGTAAAAATTTAGCCCCTGTTGAACTTAATTATACTGTCACTGAAAAATAATTCTTAGCTATTGTCTACTCCATTAATAAATTTCGACATTACATTACTGGGTATCCTACGTTTGTGCACACTAGCCACTCTGCCATTAAATATCTAATGAACAAACTAGTCACTAATGCCATAGTGACCAGGTGGCTCTTATTATTATAGGAATTTGATATTACCATCATAGATAAACCTGGAAAAAAAAATGTTGTCGCTGACTTTTTATCTCGTTTCACTAATAGTGATGATAATTTGCATGTTGAGGACTCTTTTCCCGATGAACATTTATTCGCACTTTCATCTCATTCCCCTTGGTATGCAGACGTCGCTAATTATCTGGTTGCAGGAAAGCTTCCCCCACATATGTCTAAAAGAGAAAAGAGAAAAATCATTCAGCAAAGTGCCAGGTATTGTTGGGTAAACGGTCATCTCTTTTACACAGGTCCTGATCTTGAGATTAGAAGGTGTGTGAGGGAAGATGAAATATTTCACATACTGAAGGCCTACCACGATGAACCTTGTGGGGGACATTTTGCAGACAGAAGGACAGGACACAAAGCGCTAAGGATGGGATACTGTTGGCCAACTCTTTTTAGGGATGCAAAAAGGTATGTTCATTCCTGTGATCACTGCCAAAGGATGGGCCAACCCAACAGATCAGATCAAATGCCCCTACAACCACAATTGGTAGTTGAACCATTTGATAGATGGGCTTTGAATTTTGATGGCCCTATCAGTCCTCATTCCAAAAAGAAAGCCTACATCCTGGTCTGTATAGATTATATGACCAAGTGGGTGGAAGCTGTAGCTCCGGCAAGGGCTAACGACCAGGCTGTGATTGACTTTCTATACAGTGAAATCTTTACCTGTTTTGGGGTACCTAAGGAAGTAGTTATCGATGGGGGACCGCAATTTATGTCGCATCAATTTGAAGCCCTGCTACGGAAGTATCATGTTCAGCATAGGGTAGCTTCACCTTACCATCCCCAAGCCAATGGCCAGGTGGAAAGCACTAATAAAGTTATTGAAGCCATCCTTACCAAGACAGTTAAGAGCCATTGAAAAGATTAGGATGAAAGGCTCCCAAAAGCACTGTGGGCATATCACACCACTTGGCGTAACACCACAGGTTTCTCTCCTTATGATTTAGTGTATGGAAAAAGTGCCATATTTCCAATTGAATTTGAAATCAAGACCCTGAAGACAACCACCAAAGTGAATCTAGATGTAACTAAATCCCAGAAAAGAAGATTAAATCAATTGAATGAACTGGACAAGAATCAGTTAGCTGTAGTAGACTAGACCGTGTTAATTCAACAACAGAGATCCAATTGGCATGACTGATTCATTAAAAAGAAGGTCTTTTGTGAAGGAGATTGGGCATTACTATACGATTCCAGATTCAAAAGAGATTTCAAAGGAAAATTACGCACAAGGTGGCTGGGTCCATACCTAGTAGATAGGGTATTTGATAACGACACCATCTTCCTAGTGACCATTGATGAAAACCGCGTACCATTATTTGCTAATGGTCACAGGCTGCGACTGTACCATAAGCCAATTTCAAAGGATGCATTTATCTCACAAATTGCCACTGACCCAGATTATCAGCTAGCACCAAGGCAAGAACTTCTCTTTGCCTCTGTCAATCCTTAATTGATCACTGTAAATCGCGCATGAATCATTGTACATAAATAACTGTTGTTTTTTTTCTGTTTCATTATATTATTTTTTCCTTTTGCATTTGATCTTCTTTGTTTGCTGTTTTTTTTCCAAGAGTTGTAGGGAAGCGCCCTGGGATATGATCAGATTGGGCCTGTAGACCAGAAGTCATTTTTCTGTGCCTTCCCGCACCACATATTTTTTTTCCTTAAATAAATTTGTCATGGCTGCTACATCTTTCCCAGCGGCCGTGATCCTTTTTCCTGACGGCTGCAACATCTTTCCCGGAGGTCGTGATCTTTTTCCCGACAGCTGCGACATCTTTCTTGGCAACCGCGACCCTTTTTTCTTGACGGCTGTGACATCTTTCTCGGTGGCCGTGACCCTTTTTTTCGACGGCTGTGAAATCTTTTCCGGCGGCCGTGACCCTTTTTCCCGATGGCTGCGACATCTTTCCCTGTGGCCGTGATCCTTTTTCCCGACGGCTGCATCATCTTTCTCGGCGGCCGTGATCCTTTTTCTCGATGGCTGCGATATCTTTCCCGGCGGCCATGATTTTTTTTCGACGGCTGCGACATCTTTTCTGGCAGCTTCAAATCCGCTATATTTGGCTAATATTTCCAGCATTAACGGCCGCTTCTCTGCTTCAAATTCCTTATAACTTGCGGCTGTGACTCCTGTGTTATTAGGACATCGTTTTGTATGCCATCCACTCGTCTAGATATGGCTCCGATTCCTCATCATCATACCGGAAATCTGATCCATAAGGTGACATTTCTCATAATTCCAATCATTTGGATGCGATGGTTTGTGCTTCACTGGCGGAAAGAGTTATTGCAGCATCTCTGTTATAATGATTATAATTAATGACTGCGCACCACACAAGTTCAGCTTCTACAATGTCAGCAACCACACGTTCTATCATTCTTTGAAGGATATCCAGCGCGCAGTCTCGAAGGTATGGCTTTGATAAACCACATGATTAAATATTGATAGGATTTAACAATGTTAGTCATACCTCTCTTTTTATGCCCATTATTACCCGATTAAATCTCTACCCGTGCGATGTAAAGACTAATTATGTTGTTGGATAACCGCCACCTTCCCCAATTTGGAATGAAATTTCAAATAATCCGCTGTGCTGAAACTTTCCAAATTTGCCTAACATCTCCTCTCATCGGTCCATGCATCCTCTGTGCTGTAACCTCCATTGTCGGAGTCTGTAATCTGTTGAACAACAAACTAAGTCTGAATCTAGAACCACGGGGATTCCAGCTCATTATGAACCCTCAAATACACAAGCGCTTAGGAAAAATGCTGCAGTCTTCGCTATCTTTCAAGCTGCCGATTGGACGGAATTTTTTGAACGTCTGGACGGATTCAACCATGAAGTATCCTTACAATTTTCTCTGAACCTCACAGAAACTTACTCAGAGGTTTGGGAGTTTCACATCGAAGTTTCTGAGGCCATTATAGTTGAGGTCACTGGCATCCCTCAGGTGGGAAGGGATTGGTTTGGACGTCGAGTCCCCACTACTACAGCATTGCAGGATTTTCTAATAGATGGGGAGCAGGTTCACACGACAAGAAGGGGGATAGCACTGCAGTCGTTGCCGCAGCCATGGGACCGGGTTGCTATTTTCCTCAAGAAATATATCACTTGTGAAGGTAGGTACTAAGCCATTTACAATTTTGAACTCCCTTTACTATCTCATCTCCTCCATAGATTTCTGTTAAATATTCCATATTATCTGCTTCATGATTTGCATCATATGGCGGGGTTTGTTCAAGCTGCTAAGCATCCACTCGCCTCACTGACCCACCATGGCCTCATTAAATTAATTATCTTGAGGACCCTTGCTCAACATAATATAACCTGGGAGCAATTTATAGCTCAAGCTCAGGAACTCGCTCCTTTTCCCAGTGTCCCAATAGAACAAGAGCAGGTCCATCCATAGTTGGGGGGACATGAACCACAATAGGAGGACCGGAGCCCCTCCAATGTAGTTGGGGGGGGAGATGAAACTGGATCAGATGATCAACCAGGGGCACAAGCAGAGCCATAGGAATTGAAGGAAATATTGAGCTGGTGACCATTGAATCCTCACCTGAGTGGGGAGGAACTTTGATTGAAGAAGAACAACCCAAGGAACAAGAAAATGCTGGAACTGGGAACATCCCTTCTACCTCAGCTGTGAATCCCGACATTCTAGCACTACAAAATAAAAGGAAGATATCAATTGATGAAATCAAGATAGCTCCACCAATAAGAAGGAAAAGAACCAGGTCGGTTGCAGCAGCAGAAGTAGCAAGAAAAATATGGGAAACCTTAGAAGCACAGATTGAGTTCCCCACTCTTGAACCCAGGCCAATTGATTCCCCACAAGGGCCGGTTGAGGAAGAACCCCAAATTGAAGGACTTCTATTTGAGAATACGTTATTAAAAGAGGAAGTCTGAATACTTAGAGGAGAATTAGAAAATTGGAAAGAAGCATGCAGGAAACAAGGTGAAAGGAAAATGCACACATTAATGGAGGCTGCAAACCAATTAGAGGGACCAAATTCTACTGAGCCTCGCAAGGAAGAAGAAAGAGTGGTCTATCCCACTTGCGGGGAAATATTTAAGGAAGTAGGCCATAGGATTGTAATTCGTGCCATTACAACACAACAGTCTGCACCTGTAATAGAGGATGCTGGAGAGAAAGAATATGCTATCACACAAGAACCAACATCTTTGAATATTCTTACTGAAGTTGCCACCAACTCTGGGACAAAGGAACCAAGGGATGAAATCATTCCTGATAGTGGGGACGAATATTGTACTCTGACCCCGGAGTGCTCCCATGAAACAGAAATTATAGAAGTGGAACCACAAAGGAAAGACAATGACGAGATTGAACAGGGTGCTGTCACACAAGAACCAGCATCCCTGAATGTGCTTGTCCAAATGGCTGACCAGATGGGAGAAGAACTTGGGATTGAGGGAACTCTAGAGTTTAATGAATAATTTTGTACTACAACTCCAGAATGTTCCCATAACATAGAAATCATAGAAGAGGAGCCACAACAATGGGGAGATGAAGAAGTGAGCCAGGATGTTGTCACACAAGAACCAACATCCTTAGAGGTTGCAGTAAGGACTCTTGAAATGCAACAAGAAGATAACCTTGAAGTGGATATCATCCCTGATATGCATTGGAGTGAAGATGAACAAGTCCAACTACAATCCTCAGGAAATATTGAAATCCTTGAGGAGTGGCTACACACTAAATAAGACATCTAATCTCAGCAGCAGAAGGACAAAGAAGAACATGGCTCTGCTCCACAAGAACCAGTAACCTCACAGCCTCTGGTTGAGACAACAGCTGACAATCAGATAGAACATGGAATTAAAATTCAAGAGGGAGTTGCTCCGCAAGAACCAACATCCTCGCAGTCATCTGCCAAATTTTCCATGAAATAACCTCAGAAAGAAGACGTTGTTACACAAGAACCAGTGTCTTTAGGGGTGGTGGGTGTTGTTGTCGAAGAAAATTCAGAAAAAGTTGTTGTCACACAAGAACCAGCAACTCTCAAAATAACTTCGGATGTTCAGGGTGCCGAATGTGGCACATCAAGCGACAAAGTGGGGATTAAGCCCCTTATAAATTTCATCGACCTGGATTTGGACAAGGAGGAACATCATATAGAATAAATCCTAAGCCTTACAGTAGAAGTCTCAATTCTAAGATTGGAGGTAATAAGATGGAAGAACCAGGTGGAGGAATACCAAGGAGGGATAATTTCTCTTATTGTGCATAAAAGGATTATCAGGGGATTAGAGGAGAAATGGGAAAAAGAATGTATGACTCAGAGAATTCGAGAGGAAGAGCTACGAAGCAATTTAAGGGAGCTGAAAAAGTTCCAATTTATGCAGAAGGAAAAAGAGTAGATGTACGCTCTCTCTCAAGAACACCTCGGCACCAGGGTACCTTCTTCCTATTTATACAGTTTGTTTGGTTTAAGTTGAGAGCTGTGAAGGAGGGGAGGTCATTTGAGATAACGACCTTAGAAAAAAATTTGGAAACATTTTTTAGAAGTAGTTTTGAAGATCAAAATTTGTTGTGTGAATTATATTTGCATGAGATGGCTTGCCCTTTGGACCACCATTCAAATCTTGTCCGTTTTTCAGGGGATGTTCAGTTGAGGGCTTTTTCTTCTTTTGTGAGCAATCATGCTCAGTGGGAAAGGTATTTTCAAAAATTTTATCACAATGAAGCTCACTCCAACCTGTGGGTTTGAAGTGAGCCTCAAAATCCTGGTACTCTTCTTGCTCGATACTAGAGTTTGCTTTCATGTCCCATCCAGACTCGACACATAATGGGCCTTCAGGAGGAAGTGATTTCTACTTACACCAACCATATTTCCATACACCAACAAGCAGCATTGGAAGGAAGTAAGCACAGATGGTAGGTTGCCTCTCCTATACTCAGAAGCCGAGACCCCTATTGTTTCAAGAATTTTGAACATGTACTTTCTTGGGTCAAAGGATATGTTGGATGTATCAGGGAATGTGGGGCTAATTGGTTGGGTTTGAAATTTAAATTCCCCCTCATCTGGTGGCTGGAAAAACCATATAGAGTGGAATTCTCACTAACTAAGGCAGAGGAACAACGATGCTGGAGATATTGGATTGCTCACATAGGATTCGTAGAAAAAGAAGGGGTGCTTGAGTTCCCCTACAAATTCTCCTCTCTTCACGAACATAGCTCAATACAAGATTTAGATTCACAGTAATGGAGGTTGTTGCATGAGGACATGCAACAGGACAGTTGGGGGGAGATGTTGAGCCCAGAAATGGCCTCTTTTGACCACCTTTAATGACCTCTTCTTGTTCTGTCCTACTCCATTCAGCATACCAATTAAACATGTTATCCCCACTCTACTCTTCAAACCACCAAGGTATGATTGGTCATTGTTTTATTTTATTAATACTTATGATTGTGATAATTAAGGGTTTGTATCTCTCAATGCGCTAACATATCATGGGTTATAAAGGTATTTTGAGATAAGTGGACTGCAGAAAGATGGGGCTGAACAAGTCACAAAGAGGACGGGTATTCATTGCTCAAGCTGATCCCCATACATTCCATCATCACCCAAAGAATGCGGTTCCAGTGCGATATCCTGGACAAAGCTATGACAAGGCAGCTACAACAGAATGCGTCAGATTTGGAGATCCATAGTGCATTGCTACTCGGGTGTAGCCGTCATCTGAAAATATCGCCACTCTTGGGGCGATTAACAGTTTTCCTGTGCTTCCTATTTTTCATCTTGCCACATTTGTAACAACTATTTCATTTAGGGCACCTGAAGATCAGAGATCTTCATGGTTGCCCCATAATAGGATAGGATGTTACGATCCACATGGTATAAATATGGAGAATTGTCTCGACCCAGGGGGTTGCTGAACATATAATCAATTCATTGTATTAGCTGTGAGGAGGAATTGTGAAATTACTCTGTCTTTTAATATAAGGAGTTACTTTTGATTTAAGGCTCTTATGTCTGTTCAGCCAGCATCTCTGTGTGAAGGCTGGGCCCGCCTTCTATAGAGATTGCTAAGTTAAATTAGGACTTTTTAATTCCTTTGTCGTGTGATGTTATGTTAATTTTATTCTTTTCATACGAAGCTGTACAAGTGTGGATTTACAGTGTGTTGTGATTGCGTTCCTTGGGGATCTATAGTAGTGTAACATGACAGTCGACTGAGTAGGTAATTATCTCTTATGGAATTCGTGTGGTAACTGTAACAGTTCTGGTCATCCCTAGATCTTTTAGTTGTTGTTCCATGAATCTTTGCAAATTGTCTTTTATTGTTATGATTACCGAATTTCATTCCTGCACTTCAGTTTCCTAGAGTAGTCGAACTCAATCTCTATATTTGAATTCCTAGATCAATATTTAAATTACGCTTGTGGGTTCCTAGAATAATCAGATTGGATAGGTGAATTAATCATTCAGTGATGTGAATAGGATTTCCTTTCATCTGCAATTGTAATTTAGATGTGTTTTTTATCTTTCCATTCTTAAGTCAAGGCATAGCAGAAGGTAATTGTGATTGTATTGCCTAGAAGATAATTGGATTAAGTAGATTTTTGGGATGAGCATAGCTGAACAGAGGATAGTATGGTTCAATTACAGTGACTTTGTGTTTAAGCATATACTGTGCATGTTACCTTTGAAATACAAGACTTTCCCAGGTTGACAATAAATATTGTACACTCTGTATGTTAGTAGTAATCGACTTGCATATTGGGTGCTCAAAAATACTCACTCTCTATTTATATTCTTTTGTTCACTTGAAACCCACTCCAACATGTCGGCCTCACTTAACAATTACTTACTACAGTCGACATCTCTAGGAGTGTCTAATAACCCTAGTGCCCCACAACTTGTGGGGACTTTTCCTCCTCCGACCAACAAGGAGGTTTATCCTTAACACAATGGTGGGGACTATTGCCCTGACTTACAATGAATCAATTAGGGTCGAATTCTCTAGGATAGTCTAATAACCCTATTTCCCCACAACTGTGGGGACTTTAACCCTTGAACAATAGGAGGGTTACCCGCAACGACTTGACATGACTTGTTCGCATTATAGAAACTCATGATAGGAACATTGGGGCATGAAATGAATCAAATACATTACAAACACATCCCAGAATAAACACCGGGGTACAATAGATAAGATATACAAGTGAATACATTCCAAAGTTACAATTACATCAACACTCCCTCTTAACTAGGAAGGTATTCTCTTGATACAATCAGCACAAGTCTTCTTCTCTGTATCATCTAGATCATCATTGAGTTCTCATCATCTTCATATTCAAGTAATCTTCATTTGGATCTAGATCATCACTCAATCTAGATTATCATCATTGTATCTATATCATCACTCTATCTGGATCATCATCACTGGATTTGGATCATCACTCGATCTGGATCATCATCACTGGATCTAGATCATGACTAGATCTAGATCATCATCACTAGATCTGTATCATCACTCGATCTGGATCATCACTGCTAGATCATCATCATGTGCGCTATCTCATGATTCTTCTCATCACAGAAAGTTCTACAGAGCTAGCCATTTTTCATGCTGGTTGTAGGCCTAGCCTCCACGTAGGTCTTCTTCCAACACTTATATCTGACCCTAAGTCAGAATGGCCCACCTAGCACTTATATCTAATCATGTAGGAACCAATCCTATAATAATATCAGAAAGGCACATCCAACACTCATATATGACCATGTGGGAACACATCCCATAGCCCTATCAGAAAGGCCCAACACTCACATTTGAGCATGTGAGGAACCAATCCAACATACATGTCAAAAAGGCTCTGCACTTACATTTGACCATGCGAGGAACCAATCCAACCTACATGTCAAAAGGGCTCTGCACTTACATCTTCCCATGCAAGGAACCAATCCAGCATACATATCACAAGGGCTCTCAGCCCCAGGCTGAGTATTCCTAGTAACTGACCAGATGCCTCCATTCTCCCAGAGAATGGCAATCAACACTTATATCTAATCATGTAGGAACCAATCCTACAGTCACATCAGAATGGCCATGTGCTCATATCTAATCATGTAAGAATACATCTTACAGTTGTATAAGAAAGGCCCTCAGTCCTAGATGGAGTATTCCTGGTAATTGACCAGGCACCTCCATTCCAAGAATGGCAACAACCCTTATATCTGATCATTTAGGAACCAATCCTACAGTCACATCAGAATGGCTCAACACTTGCATCTGACATGGAAGGAACCAATCCTCTCACCATGACAGAATGGCTCAGCCCTTACATCTAACCATGGAAGGAACCAATTCTCTCACCATGTCAGAATGGCTCACGGACTCATCACTTCCCTTTAGAGGGAACCTCGATCTAGAGAACACCAAGATTCTCCCTTAAGTATTCAAACTTCACCCTATCCAATGGCTTTGTCAACACATCAGCTATTTTTTCATCCATCGCAACATACTGGAGCTTCACTACTCCCCTCTGCACCATATCCATGAAATAGTGATACTTGATCTCGATATGCTTCGACTTGTCATGGAACACCGGGCTCTTCGACAACTTCACACAACTTTGGTTGTCACAATGTATACAAGTAGCATCCATTTGGAGATCAAATAAATTAGACAGTAGCTTACTCAGCCATACTTCCTCACAACTAGCTGAACAAGCTGTGACATACTTTGCTTCAGCTGTACTTAGTGCCACACATGATTGCTTCATGCTAAACCAAGAGATCACACTTGATCCCATACTGAAGACGCACCCTGAAGTGCTCTTCTTATTGATGGCACTTCCTGCCCAATCTGAATCAACACAACCCTCCAGGTTAATCTTCTGATTCACCTCATTCTTGAGCCCATAATCAATTGTACCCCTCAGGTACCTCAAAATATTATTTGCAGCAATCAAGTGAACATGTATCGGATCTGTCAGAAACTGGCTCAAGGTGTTCACAGCAAAGCACATATATGGTCTTGTGTTCATCAGGTACATCAAGGACCTAATCATCTGATGATACATCATGGCATCAACCATCTCTGATGAAGCATCACTCAATATATTTATGTTCGATGCCATAGGTGTGGTCGTGGCCTTGTAGTCCGTCATCTTGAACCTCTTCAGGATCTCTACTGCATACTTCCCTTATCTAAGGAATATTCCATCCACATTCTGCCACACGGGCCATGCCTAGAAAATAGTGCATCGACACATAACAGGAGCATCACTGGTCTTCCGCCTTCAACCTTGAAGCAAAGGTTGGAATCCAATTTACTCTCAGTAAATCCTAGAGTCATCAGTAATTTATCCATCCTATCATACCATTTCGAACCTCAATATATTCTGTTGTCACTCCCTATGAAGCAGAGCATCATACTCCCTTTGTCTGTCGTACTCTATGCACTGAAACATTTTGTACCAGGGTGACAAGTAGCTTCATGTGCTACTAATATTCTATGTATCCATCTAGTGTATAGACTTTCATATTCAACCTTGTAGAAAATTTTAATATCTTCATCAAGCTCATCATGTATGTGTTTCAACTCCCACTGGCTGCAAATGTCTCTTTGTAGTCTATGCCTTCTTTTCGTGAGAAGCCTCGTGCTATGAATCTTTCCTTGTATCCCACGATGTTTCCATCTACTGTATGATGGAAATATGAACTTCCCTTCACGTATCGATACTGCATCCTAGACATCATTCTTCTTGAAATGGTATTCCCTTTCTTCTTGGTTACTTCTTCATAGCTTGAACATTCTGCATCAATGATGTCACTGCATTTGTCATATTATTCTTCATATTGAACTGCCGTGACTTGTTCTTTGGAACAAGTCTCATCCTTCTTTCCTTGTAGGCAATTTTACACGATCTTTCCTACAAGTCAAATGCATTAGTTGTATGGTTAGAAAAATTTCATAAGGAATATTCATACTGGCAAGTTCTTATGCATAAATATATGATCATGCAACTACTTTAGCCAATACAACATTCATCCATATCTCACAGAAACTTTCCTAGATGCCTTCCATCTCTACTAGGACAACATTGAAAGTATGCACTAATCCAATATGTCAGCAAAGATGTTTCATTCTAGATAAGTAGCAATGGAGAGTTGTATAGCACCATGAGCTACTTACCCATCACATGCTTATAAGTAGTATACTATCATTAATACAAACATTCTATCATGCATAATACATTAACTGAATATAAACAAATGCATAACAAAACAATATCATGAAATGAAAATTGAATACTTATCTTTATTTGTTTCGTGGGTAGACTCCTTCTTGAGCCTTCATCTTCTTCATTCATAATAACATCGTTTCTTATCCAAATGCTAATATGGATAAGGGGTTCTTCAAGAGTTGAGTTCTTTGTATTCCTCATCGCTTGAGGGATCTTCTTTGGAGGGTGAGAGCTTGATCTTCAGTTGCTCCCATCTTCTCTTGTATTATTATGACTCGAGCTTCTTCTTCTTTTGAAAGTAATCATTTCCTTCTGGAACACATTCCTTGAATGAATGAATCCCATGATCCTAGGAGGCCATTCAAGGTGGTTATCACCACTTCTACATTATAAAATTCTTCTTCTACCGTTTCAAGTTGTTCTTTGATTTGAGAGACCCTTGTAAGGTATGACTATATGGTCTCTGCATTCTGGATCTTCACATTCTTCAACTGTTTTCTTAAGGTCATATTCCAATTTATGTTCTTCCCTTCAAATAGCTTGGTCAAGGAATCAAACATATCTTTCGGTGTCTTTAGGGAAGACACTTGTGGTACAACTTGATCCGTGATTAAATCAGCAATGATCTTCTTGGCCTTGACCAAGTTCTTCTTATGTAACGCTTTGAGCCTCATCTCCCTTTGGAACTAGAACCTCTCTTCTTATGTAGATTTCCTTCTTCATAGAGATCATATAATTCCATGATTGGAAGTTGTCAACTTCAACAATATTATCATCAAGCTGATGTGATAGATCACTTTGAAATGAGAACCTCAAATGAAAATAGCAAAAGATTAGATCTTACCGATTTGAGGTGTCCGTCCTAGTTCCAGAGCTAGCCGATCTAGGGTTTTTCAAAGAAACCCTAATTTTCAAAACTTGGAATCTTCTAGATATGATTGGATAGAAATATAGAAATCTTCAAGTTGAGCTATCCAATGTACTCATTTTCTGAAAATAGTGGAGGGAAGCTCCCGGAACAGGAAGCCCTAGTTTTCAAATTTCTTCTGTAGAAATGACTGTTACTATTTCTATGGTATCTCCAAAATTAACGCTCCTTTGTGCCTGAAACTTTTCACTAAGGTAGCCTCGTATCCCTGTTCCAACACCATAGGTTTCAACAGAATTGGTTTCACCAATTGGGACTTATGATCATTTTTCCAAGGTGACCTGTTACAAGACTGTTCAGAATAGAAAAGTTGTATGGACTTCCACGTTTCATAGTTTCATTTTCTAGGTATAAAACTTAGACCAAAAAAATTAGAGTCCATTCCCTTTTTGTAACATCTTCATTAAATTTCATTTGGACCTTTGTAGCCCAAGATATAGCAATTCGCCCCAGGTGTCCTGTTTAAGGATGAATCCTGGAAGAGGATGGAACCCTAAGTTGGAGGGATCATATATCCTAGAATATAGTGAATATAAGGCTGAATTGTAGGCACAGTGTAAACCAAGATTTTATCTTCGGCTTGTGAAATTTTTAGCTCCTGATCCTTCACCAATCCTGAGATATAGTGAATGTACCAAAACTTATCAGTTTTAGTATTTTAGGATTTTTTCCAGCTCGGGGTCAAACTAGGGTTTGAATTTCCCGGAGTTTCACCCAACCAAAAATCTTGACCCAGGTCTCTAAAATTTGATTTTGATGAGGAGAGAAATCCTATGCTAGGCTCGCTAAAAAATTCCTCTTCTGTAAGAAGCCCTAATTTCCCGCACCAAAAACTGAAAATGCTCGGAATCGAATTCCGCTTCGACAGAAAGATGTGCCCTTCAATGGAGAGTCATCCTGGCATACTTTTTCTGATGGATTGTGGAGAGAGACCCAAAAAATTAGGAATCCCTAGCTTCTGTAGCTGCGCAATGTCTTTTTCTCAGGTTAGCTCTAATACCATGTTAGATTTTTATCATTCAAGCTAGCATTATGATATTAGGATATTTAACTGAGAGAATAACATGCACAACAATAAACCATAAGAGACAAGAGACATAAATAATTTTCCTCGGGGAAACCATAAAGGAGAAAACCCCGCAACTT
This sequence comes from Pseudotsuga menziesii, assembly GCA_001517045.1. NCBI lineage: Eukaryota > Viridiplantae > Streptophyta > Pinopsida > Pinales > Pinaceae > Pseudotsuga > Pseudotsuga menziesii. The sequence continues at coordinate 32,073 of LPNX011020941.1, read as the reverse complement.
CCTCAGAGATAGAATCAGCACCAAAATTAAAACCCGAAAACATAAAGATGATCTCACAACAGCAGCAGTCTCTCTCTTGTCCCAGCAACTTCTCTCTCTCACTCATGCACCCCAATGAGTGAGTGTGTGTGTGATAAATAGAGAGACTCACTCTTTATTTATATTCTTTCGTTCACTTGAAACCCACTCCAACATGTAGGCCTCACTTAACAATTACTTTCTAGAGCTGACATCTCTAGGAGTGTCTAATAACCCTAGTGCCCCACAACTTGTGGGGACTTTTCCTCCTCCGACCAACAAAGAGGTTTATCCTTAACACAATGGTGGGGACTATTGCCCTGACTTACAATGACTCACCTAGGGTCGACTTCTCTAGGATATTATAATGACCCTAGGGCCCCACAACTGTGGGGACTTTAACCCTTGAACAATAGGAGGGTTACCCACAATGACTTGACATGACTTGTTCACATTATAGAAACTCCCGATAGGAACATCAGGGCATGACATGACTCAAATACATTATAGACACATCCCGAAATAAACATCGAAGTACAATACATAAGATATACAAGTGAATACATTCCAAAGTTACAATTACATCAACATCTACAACAACAGTTCATTAGTGTTTTATATTTTATTATTATTATTATTATTATTATAATTTAGTCTTACACCCACCCATGCCTCCCTCCCCCTTATATTTCTCCTCCCTTCATCCCCCACATATCTCTCACCTACCCATCCGTCCTCCCATGATTCCCTCTACACCTTTCTCCCCCTCCTTTGAATACCCCACCTCTTTTAGCTTAATCAATGTATTGTTCATTTATCCTTACCGAACATGATTTTCATATCGCATATGCGATATATCAGATATGCGTTATACTGCATATGCGATATGAAAATAATGTTTTATCCACCTCAACTAAAGTCTCTTGAAGAATGTTGATATTTGGTTTCCGGGCCCTAAACATCCTAACTAGGGTGTTTTTTTGTCGGGATCCCCTTAAACCTTTGATGTTGTAGGATATACACTTTCCTTTTGAACCTAGTTTCTTTCTAGCCCTATTAAGAGCCCCAACAATTATTTTTGCTTCCCTTTGAGAATTTCCCATTTATCTTTTCCTTGGCAATTGAGAGTGAGGATGGGATACTTACAGTGGAAGGGCCGAACCATCCATTAGGGTATAGAACAATACCACCATTAATTATTGACCCCTCACATTCACTCAATGAAGGATTTGAACACCTCAAATTTTAATGTTAACGGGAGGGACTACTCTCGACTTTTAGAGAGAGAGAGAGAGTGAGAGATCAAATGAAGGCCTAGACTTTGGTTTTGATAAAGTTTTTTTTGTTTCTCAACACAACCAAAATCATTTAACTCAAGATTTTTATAACATTGAAAAACAAGTTAATGAGGCTCATTGATATCACTTCCTAAATTATTTCATTTCCTTTTTCATTGGATTTAATTCAAGATGGAAGTGGAACCCATGATATCCAAAAGCAAGTTAGGGTCCAAATCATTGTGCTTGTCTTAGAAGCAAATCTCCTTAGTTGGATTTTAATATCCTAGGTGATCCTAGGACAATGTTCACTATTAGATCAATGATGTCTTTAAGCATTTATTTAGTTATAACTCCATTATTTTGAAGGCTCTTTGGGTACGCTAGTGAATTAGTCCTTTGCAAAAGAGATAAGGATCAACCATAGTTATGATCACTTTATCTGTAGTTGAAGTATGTGATTTTGAGTCTATTATTTCAATGGACCCGATGAGCTTGTTTTGTTTGTTGGAAGAACCCACAAAAAAATATGACTTTTTATACTCTATTGTTTAGATGTTTATATGAGCGAAAATGGGACCAACAAAAATGAACAAGAAGATAATCCAAAATTTTTGTATAACACCATTTTCTTTCTTTAATCTCTATATGTTTGGAAAATCCTCTTTGAGGTTCATAAACCTCGAATCTAAATCATTTTTGTTGGATTGAACCTAAATCTCTTAGTGCCTTGGTATGAGATTAAAATTGACCTTCAATGATAAAAATCCTTATTTATGCATTACAAATCAAATAATTTCTCACATAAAGCTCGTCTTTCTCCAAAATGTCCATATATTTCAGTGATTAAAATATTGAATGCCATTTCATCTGAGGCAAGTTATATCAAAAGGTTGGTATGTAGATGTTTGAAGAGTCAATATAAATATTAATTCTAGCTTATGATCAATCCATTAGACTTGCCTATATATTCAACCATATGAAAAGTCTATTCTCCTAGGAAGGAAGATTACAATTCTACAACCTTGTCCACTTCCACTAAAGTGTCTTGCCTATAGAGTCAACCATATGAAAAGTCTATCCTCTTAGGAAGGAGGATTACAATTCTACAACCTTATCCACCTCCACAAAAGTGTCTTGATGAAGGTTAACATTTGGTTTTTTTAGTCCTAAACAACCTAACTAGGGTGTTATTTTTTTGTGGAGACCCCTAAATGTTGGATGTTGTAATATATAAACTTTATTTTTTAACCTAGATTGTTTCTATCCCTACTAAGTGCCCCAACAATTGTTTTTTATTTCTTTTGAAAGTGGGGGTGACCTACCTAGAGGTGAAGGTTCAACCCCTCCATTAGGGTATATACCAATTCCACCATTATCTTTGCACCCCTCACATTCACACGAGGAGGGATTTGAAGACCTCACTAATACATTTGGGTGGTTTTTTCCTCGAAATATTTCCATGTTTTGAACATTCATGGATTAATACTTCATTTTTTTTATCATGGCAGAAAAACCATGGCAATATCGAATTTTTTCAAATTTTGACGAACTTTCATCTCTATATCAACGATATATGGCTATATTTAATTTAACATTCTTATTTATTTGAATCTTATTTGAAAGGGGGTACAGTTGGGACCTCACCGCGGGAAATAAAACGAACTTATTTTGACTTACATATTGCCATTTGAGGTACTTTCTATAGATTCGACAGGATCACTTTGACTTGCCGAGCATACTACCTTTGGAGGAAGCCTTCAAATGCAAGAAGCAAATATTCAAATTATTGGATTTATGGCAGAGTAGGGGAGGCTATATGATGACAAGAGAACTAGTTTTTTATGGACACAGATCAGAGCAGGAAATTAAGAAAAGGAGTCACTTGGACAGGAATTCCACAAAATATTTAGCATAATATCATATATAATGAATGCACCTACGACAAACTAATACAATTAATCCTTTAAAATAATAGTAGAAATCACACCCACCAAACCAATACCAGCTTTCAACAACTCTTGGCTATTTACGTGTGGGTCAGTAAGCATGCATCCTTTTTTCCATAAATAGTTTTTTATTTCCATTTATTAGGAGGCCAACCTCATCACCAATTTATTTTTATCATCATTAACCAAACTTTATTTAATTTTCCACACCATCGTCATTTTAATTTTATTTTTTATGCCTAGACTTGGCCTTCTCTTATGTCTGCATACCCTTCTTCAACTTCCCGTATGGGGGTCTTTGATATTCCAATAGGTATTCCCGCACTGTCCATCTTCAAGGTGCCAGTAGGTGATGTATTTAGATGCCCTCAAAGGCTATCTAGATGCCTGCAGCTAGGGTTTAAAGATAACTACAAATCCTCATTTGAGCCATCAAAGATGCCCACAACTCCCACAAATTCACACAACAAGTCCTTCCTTATGACCACAGCTCATACTAGGATTCCCACAGGTGGCCATAAGGGATGCCCCTAGGTGGTGCTGAGAAGATGCCCACAATAGGAAATATATTATGCCCGCAATTGTCCTCATTTAGCATGCCCGCATGATCTTCTGGAGATGCCCGTAATCTTTTCCTTGTCCACTATTTTATCATTCCCACAACCATCTCTATCATCAATTTTTCTTCTCAATTGTCATGTCACCATATCCTTGCCATATTTGCACCAACATCTGTGTCTTTCCCAAATCATCTTCAAATGACCACATAATGGGTCATTTGACTCTCTAGATGTTCCATAATTGTCATGATTGCTTGTCAATGTCAATATGCATGTCCTTATTCATCTTTGTCCTTCATGTCTTGTTCCAATTACACCTTTCCATGTCATCATGCTTAGACACCTCTTTGAATCTTTGTTTGTTATTTATTGTTTGAATGAAATAATCAAATAAAACTTCTTCTAAACATTGCATCTCTCCAATAGTAAGATGTGTATCTTCAAAACTCTATCTTAATTCTTTTTATTAAATTTCTGTTTATTTTTCTAAATACATTCTTGTAGCTTCTTATTTAATAAACTCTGTTTATTATTTTTCACTAACTTTACAGGTCCATATTTTGCATATATGGCCATCATAATGCAAACTGAAAGTATGGTTGGATAACCACCTCAACAAGGATTAGATCCATGGTACATTTTCAACTTTTTGATACACACGCATTATCTGGAGATCATTTCAAAATAGGCTTCCAAACTATTTAATTTAACACTTGGAAAAAAACGTTTTTAACGTGTAAAAACAAATTTTCTTTTACTTTGGTAGATTGATTTCTCCATCATGTGATCACCATAAGGAAACGTACAAGCATGGCTAGATATCCATTTCAACTGTGAACAATACCATATCACAAGATAAATCTGTTGACACACACACAACCTCTGGAAAGCATTTCAAAATAGCTTCTCAACCTCTTTTGAACATCAAAACATATTTCTTCCCAATTTGGCAAACTCTTATTTCACACGTGTGAACACTCTATGGAGACCTGAAGTCAGGAGCAGATGGAAAACTTACCAAAGAATGGATCCATGACATTTGATAAATATACTTGCACAAAAATAGCCCTTGGCGGGCATTTCCAACTGACCTCTCAAACTCCTGTTTTTAACACTTGGTCAATTTTCTTTTGTTCTCACTATGCAAAATATTATTTTTCCTATTTTTTGGCAGATTGATATTTTGCATATGAGACCATCATAAGACAACCTTAAGGTATGGATGGATAGTCAGTTCACCAAGGAACATGACTATGCTACATGATGAATTTTATAATCAAAATAACCCCTCCTTGCAGGCATTTCAAAATTCCTTTTCAATTTCCTGAATCTAACACAACCAATTTTCTTCTGTTCTTAAAATGAAAAATAATGTTTTTCTTACTTTTGGAAGATTTATATCTTTGTCATACAACAATCCACAGGATAACTGATACAATGGTTAGATGCACGCATCAACAAGGTATACCCTAACACTTTCATATTATTTTTCTCATAATCCTATGAGATACGGCGAGCATTTCCCTGAGGCCACTGAGGCAGTTAAGCTAGTACTGGAATAGTGCAAAACAACTTGAAACTCTATTTTGGTAGATGATTATCTTTGTAATCAAACACATTCTTTGAGAACTGAGACCATGGTGAGATATCCTCTTCAACAAGTTGTAGGATGATAGATTTTGATAATTTTTATCGTACTCCTAAAAGGTATGGTGGGAATTTTCACAAGGCCACATGAGCCAGTTTTTCCAACACTTACACAATTTTCTAGTCTGGTCCAATCTTCCTAAAACACTATTTTGGTAGCTTCATAACTTCTTCCTCAGCTACTTCCAAGACAGTCTGAAGACATGGCCAGGTAGGCCAAATATCAATCTACAAGACCCCAATATGGTGCGGGAATTTTCTTCAACACACAATTTGTGGCGGGCATTTTCTTAAGGCTACCTGAGCCAGTTTTCCAACACTTAGTCATTTTCAAGACTTTCTCCAAAATTTATTCTGAAACCTCATTTTGGCATATTCAAAATTTTCCTTAGACATGATTAAGGAGAAATAATACCATGGTTAGGTAGACAAACAACACACTACAAGACCCCCATGTGCTGCGGTCATTTACTCTAACCCATAATTTAGGGCGGGCATCTTTCTAAGGCTACTTAGCTCTTTTTTCTTTCTCTGGCTCAAACCCCTGTTTTGGCAGGTCCATAACTTCTCCCTCGGGCACTTCAGGAAAAACTGAAGACATGGTTAGGTAGGCAAAACAACAATCTATAGGACCCCCATGTGGTGCGGGCATTTATATTCTCCGATAAATTATGGCGTGCATTTCCCTAAGGAAGTTTTTACTAATTTCCCCATAGTCATTTTCCTGTTTTTCACCAAATTACCATATTTTTCCAAAATGATTGTCATTAATGACAATCCTATTCATCACATTCTTCATGTTTTTCTTTATAGAAATTGTATATAATATAGTGCATTTAGAAATATACTTATATCTAATGTATTTGACAAGTTACTATTTGGTATGGTGTAGGTAAGAGAGTTACTTGTCACTACATCTATTGATTAAATGGGTTCTTCATCTATCATATTCTCTAATGTCACAAATTTTTACTTTATCGATTAAATATATGAATGATGTACATTGTGACTATGAACAAATGTGTAATCAACGTGCTTATCCAAGCACAATAATTAAGAAATAAAAATAAATATTACTTTAAAAATATATGATTTGTAGATAATTAATTCAAATTTAATTATATGAATGATTTTCATGGTTACAATGAACAAAAGTTTAATCGGCTCTTATATCCAATTGCAACAAATAAATATAAAATTTTAAAAAAAAAATATTTTCTAATGAGTAATTGAAAATTTGTAAAAATAATAAATAGCGTTTGCATATCTGCGGAGTGGAAAAGTTCATTAGTGAACCATACACATTCTATTATTTCAATTAGTTGTTGTATCTTTTACATTTCCTTGAACTAAGATAACAAAGTACTTTACCTATTAGTGCTCTTTTACATAATGTATGAACCGGTGTTTTTTTTAGGACATATACACATCGATTCTCTTTACATGATATGCACCAATGTGTTTTTAATATCAATTATGCACCATCTCGCTTTATGCAATTTATATGCATCCATTTATGTTATACTTACTGGTGCCTATATCAAACAATGTATGCATTGGTGCACCGACATTACAATACATGCACTGGTGCATTGAAAATACTGAATACACACCAATACATATTATTGTATTATATGCATCACTGCATATATTATAAAACACATGTACCAATGCAAATTATATATCGTAAAGCACCGGAAAAGAAAACCTCCACTGTAAACTTTGGCTGCCTAGAAATTTTCAGTTATGCTGAATACCTTTATAACCTATGCTACCAATCTGGCTACCTATCATCATCTTCATCGTCATCATCATCATCATCATCATCATCATCATCATCAACATCACCATCTTTATCATCATCAACATCATCATCATCATCATCATCATCATCATCATCATTTCCATCATCATCATCTTCATCATCATCAGCGTCACCATCATCATCATCATCATCATCATCATCGCCATCATCATCATCATCATCAACAACAAGAACATCACCATCATCATCATCATCATCATCATCATCAAGATCATCATCATCATCATCATCATAATCATCATCATCATCATCAAGATCATCATCATCATCATCATCAAGATCAACATCTTCATCATCGTCGACATCATCATCATCTTCATCTTCATCATTATCTTATTCATCATCATCATCATGTTGATCATAATCGTATTCATCATCATCTTCATCATTATCATTATCATCGTCGTCGTCATCATCATCATATTAAATTAAGCACATATATCTGTGGACAAACACACAACTCACAGGATAGATCACACAATTTACTCAGTTATTGAAGAATGAAACAGTGCAAAAATGGATTGCAGCTATGAATGCTTTTCATTAATCAAAGATTAATTAGATAATAATTAAAATGAAGTAGAATGGATTTAATAGCGACATGAAATTCGAATCCACATGAGGAAATTCAAATTGATAGACTCTACTTGACTGTAGGTAACTAAGACCTTGTCTAAATCACTATCGGAGGACTCAATAGTTAACTGACCTTGTCTAAACCATAACCGGAGTTCATCAAAGTTCTAAAACACAACTCAAGTGTTACATTCAGTGTTGACTAAGGCTAACTGACTGTGGTAGGTGAGAAATGTGCCCCTCCTTTGTGTAGTCAAGTAAACCTAGCACTAACTGAATGTAACTAACTCCTAACTTAGCTTAACTAGTCATCAACTAAACTGAACTAACCTTGGTTGGTTTCGGCACTCCCAGTGGCTCTTGAATTTTAGGGATTGGTCTAGGAGGCTCCTAAACTGATGCAATCAAGTGCAATCAGTGGCAGTGAGCCTCAATTAGTGTTCCCCACACTTTAGTAACTAGAACATGTGCCCCAATTAGGCCAAGTGGACCCAATGGTGTTAATGACTATAAATAGACTGGATGGACTCTTGATTTAGACATGACTCCCAATTTAGACATATGAACAAATTGGACAAGGGAGGATTAATAATACTAACACATCATCGTCATCACTATCAATGCCATCGTCTTCATTGTCGTCATCATCATCATCATCATCTTCATTATCATCGTCTTCGTCATCATCATCATCTTCATCATCGTCATCATCGTCATCATCATATTCTTCTTCTTCATCATCATCATCATCATCATCATCATCATCACCAGTATTATCATCATCATCATCATCATCATCATCATCAAGATCATGATCTTCATGTTAGATTTTTATCTTTCAAGCTAGCATTATCTTAGGATTTTATTTGAGAGAATAACATGCACAGCAATAAACACAAGAGACAAGAGACACAAAGAATTTTCCTCAGGGAAACCATAAATGAGAAAACCCCACAACTTCCTCAGAGATAGAATAAGCACCAAGGGCAGCAGTAAAACCCGAAAACATAAAGATGATCTCCACAACTTCTCTCTCTCTCTCACTTGAGAGAGCTACTTCTCTATCACTCATGTGCCCCAATGAGTGAGTGTGTGTGTTATAAATAGAGAGGGTCACTCTCTATTTATATTCTTTCATTCACTTAATGTCCACTTTAACATGTTGGCCCCACTTAACAATTATTTACTAGAGCCGACATCTCTAGGAGAGTCTAATAACCCTAATGCCCCATAACTGTGGGGACTTTTCCCTCCAATCAACAAGGAGGGTTAACCTTAACACAATTGTGGGGACTATTGCCTTGAATTACAATGGAGGGTTAACCCCAATGACTTTACATGACTTGTTTACATTATTGAATCTCCCGATTGGAACATCCGGGCATGACATGACTCAATTACATTATAGATACTTCTTGAAATAAACATTGGGGTACAATACATAATATATACAAGTGAATACATTCCGAAGTTACAAATACATCAACACTCCCTTTTAACTAGGAAAATATTCTCTTGACACAATTTATTAGCACAAGTCTTCTTCTCTGTATCATCTGGATCATCATCAAGTCATCTTCATCGTCAAGTCATATTCATTGTCCAGTCATCTTCATCAAGTCTCAATCATCACTGGATCTGGTTCATCACTAGATCATCACTTGATTTGGATCATCATTACTGGATCATCATCAAGTCTGGATCATCACTTGATCTGGATTGTCACTGCTGGATCATCATCAAGTCTAGATCATCACTTGATCTGGATCATCATTGCTAGATCATCATCAATACTGGATCATCACTTGATCTAGATCATCATCAAAGCTAGGTCATCACTGAATCATCATCATCATCATTACTTCTGCTATCTCAATCAAATGGTGCTATCTCTTCATTCTTCTCATCACAAGAAGTTCTACAGAGCCATCCCTTTTTCATGCTAGTTGTAGGCCTAGCCTTCATGTAGGTCTTCTTCAATGCTTATATTTGACCCTAAATCAGAATGGCCCAACCATCACTTACATCTGACCTCATCTTGTCAGAAAGGCATGCTCAGCACTCACATCTAACCTCATCTTGTCAAAAAGGCCCAACACTCACATCTAACCATGTGTAAACACATCGCGCCAAAATGGCTCAGCACTTATATCCGACCATGTGAGAACACATCGCATTGAAATGGATCTGCACTTACATCTGACCATGTGTAAACACATTGTGCCAGAATGGCTCAGCACTTCTATACGACCATGTGCGAACACACCGCATCGGAGTGGATCTACGCTTACATCTGACCATGTGTAAACACATCGCGCTAGAATGGCTCAACACTTATATCCGACCATGTGCGAACACACTGCATCGGAATAGCTCTGCACTTACATCTGACCATGTGTAAACACATCACGCTAGAATGGTTCGGCACTTATATCTGACCATGTTTGGACACACCGCATCGGAATGGCTCTCCACTTACATCTAACCATATGTAAACACATCGTGCCAGAATGGCTCTCAGTCCCAGACTGAGGATTCCTGGTAACTGACCAGGTGCCTCCATTCTCCCAAAGAATGGAATCTCAGCCATTAGAGGAAATTTCAACTCAAAATGGGCCTCCTAAAAAAATTTAATAAAATAATAGTTAAAATAATAAAATAATATTTATTAATTTTGGAGGAAGAAAAGAAAAAAACTATTTTTTTTGTTCGTATTTTCAACACATATCCATGCGTTTTTACTCAAATTTCGATCGGGAGAGCTCGTTGGATGCAAGATTTAATTCCGCATCCAATGAGCTCTCCCGATTGAAATTTGAGTAAAAACATAGGGAGATATGTCAAAAATACAAACAAAAAAAGTAGTTTTTTTTATGATACCTATCCCCAAATTTATATTAAAAAAGTGTTTAAGACCTATACGGTATTTCAAATTTAAATCAATTTCATTGGCTAACATGATGACATGGAATTTGAATAAAAGTTAAAAGGCCCATTTTGAGTTGAAATTTCCTCTAATGACCAAGCCGATTATTCTTGGTAACTGACCAGGTGCCTTTATTCCAAGAATGGAATTCAACACTTATATCTGATCATGTAGGAACCAATCCTATAGTCACATCAGAATGGCTCAGCACTCACATATAACATGGAAGGAACTA
>LPNX011020941.1:16230-21027 GCA_001517045.1 Pseudotsuga menziesii | reverse complement strand
CAGCCCTTACATCTGACCATGGAAGGAACCAATCCTCTCACCATGTCAGAATGGCTCACAGACTCATCACTTCCCCTTGGAGGGAACCTTGATCTGGAGAACACCAAGATTCTCCCTGAAGTACTCAAACTTCACTTTGGCCATTTCTAGCATAGAATCACATCAGGGCTGATTACATTCAAGGATAACCTGCGAGCTTCGCTAGGACCGATTACATCCAAGGATAACCTATAGGTTTGTTTACATCTAAGCAACCTACGAGCTTCACTAGGATTTATGCTCAAACTATACTAGAGCTCCATCTTTTGAGAGATCTCGATCTGGATCACATATTGGAGCTTCACTACTCCTCTCTCCCAAATAGCAAGTGGCAACATCTTTTGCCTCAACTGTACTCAGTGCCATGAAGGACTCCATCCTGCCAAAACAAGAGATCACACTTGATCTCATACTGAACTACCACCTCAAAGTGCTCTTCCTATCAATGGCACTTCCTGCCCAATATGAATCGACACAACCCTCCAGGTTAATCTTCCGATTCACCTCATACTTGAGCCCATAATCAACTGTACCCTTCAGGTACCTCATTGCATGCTTTACAACCATCATGTGAACATGTCTCAATGTGTTCACAGCAAAAAAAATATTTCATCTCGTATTTGTCAGGTACATTAAGGAATAAATTATCTGATGATACATCATGGCATCAACCAACTTTGATGAAGCAACACTCAATAACTTCATGTTCAATGCCATAGGTGTGGTCATGGCCTTGCAGTCCATCATCCTGAACATCTTCAGGATCTTTGCTACATACTTCCCTTGTCCACTCCTCCATGCCTAGAATGTAGTGCATCATCCCCAAGTCCTTTATCTCGAACTTGGAAACAATTCTTCTTCTTGCAAATTTAATGAGTTCCTCTTTTCTGTCAGGAACAAGTCATCGACATATAACAGGAGCATCACTGGTCTTCTGCTTTCAACTTTGAAGCAAAGGTTGGAATTTTATTTACTCTCAGTAAAGCTTAGAGTCATCAGTAATCTGTCCATCCTGTCAAACCATGTCGAACCTCAGGATCTTCTGTAGTCACTCCCTCTGAACCAGAGCATCATTCTCTCTCTATCTTTCCTACACTATGCACTGAAACATTCTATACCGAAGTGACAAGTAGCTTCCTTTGCTACTAATATTCCATGTATCCATGTAGGATCATTGGATACCAAGATCCTCTATCTTGAACTTTTTCAAAAGTTCTTCTTGCACCCATCTGTGAGCTTGTCATCCTCTATAGACTTTTATCTTCAACCTTGTAGCAAAGGTTCAGGTCTTCATCAAGCTCCTCATGTATGTGTTATCCCATGGGTTTCTTATGAGCTCGTACAAGGCCTTCTTTCATTTGCACACATGATTATGCCTGTAATGTGGATTTCTAGTGGCTGCAAATGTCTCTTCGTAGTCTATGCCTCGTGCTATGAATCTTGCCTTGTATCCCATGATGTTTCCATCCACTACATGATGGAACTATGAACTTCTCTTTAGGTCTCTATACTGCATCCTAGACATCATTCTTCTTGAACTGGTACACTCCTTCCCTTTCTTCTTAGCTATTTCTTGGAAGTTTCTTCAGCAATGAAGTCGCTCACCAGTGTTACATAACTGCACTGTGTCTGAGATCCCTTCTTTGAAAGTATCATCATATTATTCTTCATCTTAGATTCTTTATTGAACCGTCGTCACTTGTTCTTCGGAACAAGTCTCATCCTTCTTTGCTTGTAGGTGATTGTACATGATCTTTCCTACAAGTCAAATTCATTTGTATGGTTAGAAACATTTCATAAGGCATATTCATAATGGTAAATTCTTATGCATAAATATATGATCATGCAACTATTTTAGCCAATACAACATTCATCCATATCTCATGGAAACTTTCTAGATTCCTTCCATCTCTACTAGGACAACATTGAGATTGTGCACTAATCTAATATGTCAACAAAGAGGTTTCATTATAGATAAGTAGCAATGGGGATTTGTATAGCACCATGAGCTACTTACCCATCACATGTATATTAGTAGTACACAATAATTAATGCAAACATTCTATCATGCATAATACATCAACTGAATATAACAAAAACAATATCATGAAATGACAATTGAATACTTATCTTTATTTGTTTCGTGGGTAGACTCCTTCTTGAGCCTTCAACTTCATCATCTTCTTCATTCATAATAGCATCATTTCTTATCCAAATGCTAAGATGGATAAGAGGTTCTTCAAGATTTGAGTCCTTGGTATTTCCTCATCGCTTGAGGGATCTTCTTTGGATGGTGAGAGGTTCGTCTTCAGTTGCTCCCATATTCTCTTTTCTTATTATGAGTCGAGCTTCTTCTTCTTCCCAGAGTCTGCTAAAAGTAATCACTTCCTTCTGGCACAAATTCCTCACATGAATGAATCCCATGATCCTAGGAGGCCATTCAAGGTGGCTATCACAACTTATGCATTCTCCATTTCTTCTTCTACCGCTTTAAGTTGTTCTTTTATTTGAGAGACCCTTGTGAAGTATGACTATATGGTCTCTGCATTCTGGATCTTCACATTCTTCAACTGGTTGCTTAAGGTCATATTCTGATTTATGTTCTTTCCTTCAAATAGCTTTGTAAAGGAATCAAACATCTCTTTTGGTGTCTTCAGGGAAGACACTTGTGGTATAACGTGATCCATGATTGAATCAACAATGATCTTGTTGGCCTTGACTAATCTATTCTGGTGTAAGGGTTTTAGCCTCATCTCCCTCTAGAACTGGAACCTCTCTACTTATGTAGGTGTCCAATTCATTTTCTTTAGAGAGATAATATACTTCCATGCTTGAAATTTTTCTACTTCACCAAGCTTATCATCAAGATGATGTGATAGATCACTTTGAAATGAGAACCTCAAATGAAAATAGCAAAATATTAGATCTTATCGATTTGAGGTGTCCGTCCTGGTTCTGGAGCTGGATGATCTAGGGTTTATCAGAGAAACCCTAATTTTCAAAAATTGGAATATTTCAGATCTGATTGGATAAGAAGATACACTTCTTCAAGGTGAGCTGTCCAATGTACTCCTTTTTTGGAAACAGTGGAGGGAAACTCCCGGAACAGGAAGCCCTAGTTTTCCAATTTCTTATGCAGAAATGCGTGATACTATTTCTGTGGTATCTCCGAAATTAATGCTCCTATATTTCTGAAACTTCATAATAATGTCACCTCGCCTTTACCTATTCCAACACCATAGGTTTCATCAGCATTGGTTTCAACAATTGGGACTTATGAGCATTTTCCCAAGGCGAATTGTTTTAGGACTGTTCAGCATAGTGAATTTGTACGGACTGCCACATGTCACTGTTTCATCTTATGGGTCTGAAGCTTGGAAAAAAGAAATTAAAGTCCATGCCCTTTTTATAACATCTTCATAAATTTTATTTGGACCTTCATAGCCTGAGATATAACAATTCTCTGCAGGTGTCCTGTTTAGGGATGAATCCTAGGAGAGGCTGGAACCCTAACTTGGAGGAATCATATCTCCTAGAATATAGTGATTCTGAGCCTAAACGTTGGACACAGTGTAAATCAGGATTTTAACATCGTCTTGTGGAATTTTTAGCACATGATCCTTCTCCAATCCTAAGATATAATGAATGTAACAAAACGTATCATTTTTAGTATTTTAGGGTTTTTCCAGCACGGGGTCAAACTAGGGTTTGACTTTCCCGGAGTTTCACCCAACCAAAAATCTAGACCCAGGTCTCTAAAATTTGATTTTGATGAGGATATCAATCCTATTCTAGGATGACTAAAAAATTTCTCTTCTATAAGAAGCCCTAATTTCCCGCACCAAAAGCTGAAAATATCCAGAATCGAATTCTGCTTTGATAGAAAGATGCGCCCTTCAATGGAGAGTCAGCCTAGCATACTTTTGCTGATGGATTGTAGAGAGAGACCCAAAAAGTAAGAAGCATTAGATTATGCAGCTGCATAATGTATTCTTCTCAAGTTAGCTTTGATACCATATTAGATTTTTATCTTTCAATCTAGCGTTATCTTAGGATCTTATCTGAGATAATAACATGCACATGAATAAACACAAGAGACAAGAGACACAAATAATTGTCCTCGAGGAAACCATAAAGGAGAAAACCCAACAACTTCCTAAGAGATATAATGAACACCAATGGTAGCAGTAAAATACAAAAACATAAAGATGTTCTCCACAGATTCTCTCTCTCTCTCTCTCTCTCTCTCTCTCTCTCTCTCTCTCTCTCTCTCTCTCACTTGATAGAGCTACTTCTCTCTCACTCATGCGCCCCAATGAGTGAGTGTGTGTGTTACAAATAGAGAGGCTCACTCTCTATTTATATTATTTCATTCACTTAATATCCACTTTAACATGTCGGCCCCACTTAACAATTACTTACTAGAGCCAACATCTCTAGGAGATTCTAATAACCCTAGTGCCCCACAACTGTGGTGACTATGCTCTCCGATCAACAAGGAGGGTTAACCTTGATAGAATTGTGGGGACTATTGCCCTGACTTACAATGGAGGGTTAAAACCAATGAATTTACATGACTTATTTACATTATTGAATCTCTCAATTAGAACATCAGGGCATGACATGACTCAATTACATTATAGATACTTCCTAGAATAAACATCGGGGTACAATACATAAGATATACAAGTGAATACATTCCGAAGCTACAAATACATCAACACTTCATCATCATCATCATCTTAATATTCATCATTA
>LPNX011020941.1:1230-13730 GCA_001517045.1 Pseudotsuga menziesii | reverse complement strand
GATATTTGAATGCTTCCATGGTTGTGTTTGCTTGTTGTCATTTCACCTTTGTGGGGTAATTGATCACTATGATCTATATGATTGCATGGTATGCTTTGAATGGGAAAGATGAAGAGGCTCTCAAGATGTGTTGGAAAGCGTTGAAGATGGGGATGAGGATGAATGATTTTAATTTCTCGATGGTGCTTCTGATTTATGCAGACATCCCGGTTGATGATTATGGTAAGCAATTATTTCAGATCATCACCATAAAATATGGATTTGATTCATATAATTTTGTGGGTATTTATCTAGTTGGCATGTCTGCAAAATGTGGGTTTGTTTCTAGTTTTGTTCATTCCTTTTGGGCATCATGTCAAAATTCCCATGAATTGACAGTTCAAAGCTAGATTGTGAATGTTTTTAATAGGATATGTAAGTGGCTATTGTGTTAATTATAATACAATAACTGGTGCTCTATGGAATCGAAAAAACCATTAGAGGAAATTTGAGGTCTAAAATGGGCCTCCTAAGGAAAATAATAAAATAATAGTAAAAATAATAGAATAATAGTTAAAATAATAAAATAATAGTTATTAATTTTAGAGGAAGAATGAAAAAACTACTTTTTTTGTTCGTATTTTCGACATATCGCCCTGTGTTTTTACTCAAATTTTGAGTCGGAGAGATCTAATGATGTGGAATTTAATTCCCCATCCAATGAGTGCCTGCACTACATACTTTTGATAGACCCTGCTACCCCAAAAACAAGAAATACCTGAAACAACATGATGATGATGTCATCATCATGTTTTTTTAGGTATTTCTTGTTTTTGGAGTAGTGGGGTCTATCAAAAGTATGCAGTGTGGGTACTCATTCGATGTGGAATTAAATTCCACTTCCAACGAGCTCTCCTGCACGGAATTTGAGTAAAAACACAGGGAGATATGTCGAAAATATGAACAAAAAAAAGTAGTTTTCTTTTATGACAAATATGTCAATTCAACCATTATGGTTGACTCATTTTATTGAAATTCTATTGGTTCTTGAATTCCAACTCACAAAATTTATTGTTGGCGCGTTTTCTTATAAGGCCCATTTTAGACCCCAAATTTCCTATAATGAATTCTCTTAGGTGCCAAGATAACTCCATGCCATGTTACCATTTCAGCAACCATTTCGAAAACAAGGCTGTAACAGCCCTATATCAACACACTTCCACCTACTACCTACAGTCTGCAATAAACTGCAAACTGCCAAACTTTGATAGCCCTCCCTACTTACAACCACAGTAAACACTGAACTGAATCAAAGGTTAACTATTAGTTGGATGGTGATATTGTTTAAGAGAGGTAAATAAAGTCTGAAAATTTAAATTATTTGCATAGCTATAAGTTTGGAACATACATTTGGTGGCTATCCTATATTGCTAAGAATAGTGTTCAAGGTTTGGAGTGGTGTGGTTTACATTGAATGCAAAACTAAAACTCTTATACACCTTACATTGGTAACCTTCACTACTGCTATAAAATTGTCATAATTAGAACTGTCATACTGTATTATTGTTTTTATATTTATATGAGTCCTCATACTGGAATGGAAGGTTATTGGTTGGTTAAATACTGCAACTGAATTGTAAATGGTTACACGGCTAATGATCTCTTGTATGGTAAAGTGCTACTGGATGACCTTGCTACTAATTCCATATATATTGAATTGAATACATTGAATTGATATCATTTACATTTTCATCTATAAGCACTAAATCAACATACTATGTCTTCTTCTACTGCTATAAAATTGCCATAATTAGAACTGCCATACTATATTATTGTTGCTGTATTTATATGAGTCCTCGTACTTGACTGGAAGGATATTGGTTGGTTAATTATTGCAATTGAATAGTATATGGTTACATGGCTAATGATCTCTTGTATGCTAAAGTGCTACCGGATGACCTTGCTACTAGTTCCATATATCTTGAATTGAATAAATTGACTTGATATAATTTAAATTTGCATCTATAAGCACTAAATCAACTTAGTATGTCTTCTTCTTAATGGTATGAATTTAACTCCAAGGTTACACAAACCGTGGGTGCGATCGGAATTGGCCAAAGAATCTGATACAGATTCAACACTCATCCCAAAATTAGGAATCAGGGATTTGAAAACCTACCCCTAATTAACCTTAATTATCCTATGTAAACAAATTTATAGTAGTCAAAACGAGGTGGGAGAATCCTGTTAGAATAATCAACCCATAGTTAGCTACCTTAGACATTAATTAATCCAATTTTTGTCTTATTTTCCTAGTTTCCATATTCCACCTTATGCAAGTTGTCCTCCACATGCCTAAAGTGGTCAAACTTGCTAAAATTGAGTCATGGAATGCTTGGGAAACCACTTGGAATCAAATATACTTTATTGCTAGCCTTCCTAGTGCATGTCTACTTTTTCTGCTTTATTGCCTGCTTTTTCTGAGTTTTAAGGCAATTGGGAAAGTTTGACTAGGTGAAGTTAACTTGTTTTTTGTCGTCATCATCCTCCACTCTTTTATCCTAAGAAAAGCATGTATGAGTTGTCCTTCCATCATCTATTATCTTGCCTAATTTATTTTTCCAATTCGTGAGCTCCTAGACAGATTTGGAAACTGCTTTATGCACCTATGGGGGATTTGCTTAGATTTAGTAAGCCTGCTTTTGACCAAATTCGAATGGAATCCTTATGCATTCAAATATATCATGTAATTATTTATTGTGGTAGCCTATGAATTCACAGGGTTGGCTATTGTACACTTATTCAATACAGATTAGTGTTCTGCTCCATATTCAGTCTCCTTTGTGAGTAATTTGCATGTGTAATTGGAAATTTTTGTGAGTGTAATTGTTCTAACACTTGGGTTTAATTTCAACATGGTATCAGAGCCTTTGTATATTGATTTATATCCTTCCAATTTTTTATTGTAGGTTCAACATCATTGACTGGGAGCATTCTGCTGACTGAAGGGACAATTTCTGAGCTATGGATCAATCTCAGAAGATCATCTTGACTCCATTTAAATTCTTTGAATGGAAAGTAGATATGGAGATACTGTTGAGAGAGAAAGGCCTCTACAGAGTGACTATGGAAAGAGAAGCAGACTCCAATGCAGCTGCAGAGAAAATTAAATGGCACAACAAGAGGGATGAGGCCTATGGTCTCCTGTGTCTGAGCATATCGAGAGACCTCCTTTTCCATCATGATGGATTAAAATAATCAAATGAAGTATGGGAGAATATTGTTGAGATTTTTGGTAAGACAGATGAGATGAGGGGACATCAAATTGAGAATGAATTGATCTCCCTGAGTCCAAATAGCTTTGAATCCCTGCAACTCTATTTTTCCAAGTTCAAAGCCCTTGTTTTGCAGCTAAAACAGTGTGGGATAGAAAATAAGGAGGAACAACTAGTTTTGGCCATACTATCAAAGCTTGGACCTAACTATTCAGTGTTTTTCTCGACCTTCCATGCCACAAAGTTGACAGCTCGAGCCTGGAAAATGCCTAGCCTTATAGATTTCATGGAATCTCTCACACAAGAACAAGATAAATTGGTGATGACATGTTGACCCAACTTCTGGAGAATAATGGTATCTCCCTTCCTAACAGATCAAAGAAGAGGGAAGGAGGATCAAATTCAGAAGACAGAGAAAGAGTTCATGCATTGGTTTCTGGCACATCAAGCTCACCTAGTTTCATCATTGATTCCGGAGCTTCAAGACATATGGTTTCGACCGAGGAGGCATTCACCTCACTTGAAATGTCGAAAGGTCCAACAATTGTACTGGGAGATGACTCTCTCATTGAAATTTTGGGCAAAGGGAGGATTGATCTTGACCATGGTAAGTTCAGCAATGTATTGTATGTTCCAGGTCTTGCCTCTAACCTCTTATTAGTGTATCAGATGACCCACACAGGGTCTCCAAAGAAGGTCATATTCTCCCCTGATGAAGTTGAGATCACAGAGATCTCAAGTGGTAAAGTCATTGCAAAAGGAGTTGCAAATCACACTTCAAAGATATACATGTTCTCACACTTCCTACCCTACTCAAACCCCTCTGCTCTTCTGATTGATGCTAATGAGGCAAGCAAGATTTGGCATGAAATATTTGGCCACCTTAACTATAAGTATCTTTCTGATCTTAGAGAAAAATAAATGGTCATAGGATTACCAAATATTAAGTTTTCCAAAGGATTCTGTCAAGGTTGCATCTTAGGAAAACACCCAGAGCATAAATTTGAGAAAGCTAGTCATGAGAGAACCTTGCACCTCTTGAGTTGATCCACAGTGATGGTGCTGGACCATTTCCTCATATGTCAATGAGTTAGGACAAATATGCATTAACATTCATAGATGAATTTTCTAGGTATTGCTGGGTTTACTTCCTGAAACACAAGTCTGAAGTTTTTGGCCTCTTCAAAGTCTTTAAGGCTTTTGTTGAAAACCAGTATGGGAGAAAACTCAAGGTCCTCAGATCTGACAATTGTGGTGAGTATGTCAAGTCTGAGTTCATTCAATATTGTGTAGATTTAGGTATTCAGATGCAACATTCTATCCCTTACACTCCACACCAAAATGGTGTTGCTGAGAGGAAGAACAGATCACTGAAAGAGATGGCAACCTGCATGATGGAGGCTAAGACTTTGCCACCAAAGTTTTGGGACGAAGCTATAAAATATGCAGCCTATATTCATAATAGGGTGCCTCATAAACAACTTGATGGTATGAATCCTTTCGAATCATGGAGTGGGCACAAGCTAGATGTGACCCATTTCAGGATTTCTGGCTCAAGGGCTTGGGCTAGAATTCCAACAGAAAAGAGCAAGGCTTTGCAGCCCCAAAGCCAAGAGTGTCTATTTGTTGGGTACTCTAAAGATTCAAAAGGGTACAACCTGATCAATTTGAGCACAAAAAAATCCTTCATTGAAAGAAGTGTTCAGTTCCAAGAAGAGCCTTTAGCAGTAGTGGAAGTTGGAGAATCCTCTTCACCACCAGAATCATTGAATGTAAGTGAAGAGATAGTTGAGGTTGCTGATTCTGATATGTATGATAATTATGATTTAATTTGCATATCCTAACATTCCTACAAGACCAAAATGGGCAGCAAATACCATTCATGCAGCTGGAGAACTAGCTGGAAATCCTAATGATCCTAGGAGGACTAGATCTCAGTTTGAGAGTGCTATGTGCATGAAAGACCCTTTGTTTGCAGAGAAATGCTATCTGATGGTTGAATCAGACCCACAAACATATGAATATGCAGCACATGATCCAATATGGAAAACATCCATGAAAGAAGAGTTCAGCTCACTCCAGAAGAACAACACTTGGGAGCTGGTTGATCTTCCCCCTAGAGAGGAAGCTAGTTCAGTGTAAGTGGGTTTACAAAACCAAATTTGCTGCTGATGGTTCAAATTTTAAATATAATTCAATATTGGTAGCCAAGGGCTACTCATAGGTACATGGCATAGACTACAATGAGACCTTTGCACCAGTGGCAAAGATGGACTCCATCAGGCTAGCTTTAGCCATTGCAACTTCGAAGCAGTGGGAGGTACATCACATGGAAGTGAAGTGTGCTTTCCTAAATGGAGATCTTAATGAAGAGATTTAAATGCAGCAGCCTCAAGGATTTTCTACTAATCCATCTCTTGTGTGCACGCTAAAGAAATCATTGTATGGGCTTAAGCAAGCCCCCAGGGCTTGGTATGCCAAGATTGATAGATTTCTCCTATCATTGAATTTTGTTCAATGCAAGTCAGATCCTAATGTCTATTTTAAGCTGATTCATGGTTCATTAATGATTATTGTCTTGTATTTTGATGACCTTCACATTACAGGAAGCTCAAAGGATGAAATTTCCTCCTTGAAGGATGCAATGAACCATGCATTCTCTATGATTGCTTTGGGGTTATTGAGCCAATTCTTGGGGCTTGAGATTGCTCAAACCAAACATGGAATCAAAGTACATCAGTCCAAGTATGCATTGGATTTTCTGAACAAGTTCAACATGAAGGATTGCAAGCCAAGCAAGACTCCTTTCCTTTCAGGAGTTAAGCTTGAAGAAGTTGATTCTTCACCTATGGTAAACAATACACTGTATAGGCAACTGATTGGGTGTTTGCTGTACCTTACACATACTCGACCTAATATTTACTATGCAGTAAGTGTGGCTTCAATATACATGGATCAGCCTCATGAGATCCATTGGAGAGCAGCCAAAAGGATCCTTAACTTTGTTTAGGGAACAAGGACTCATGGGATCTTCTACAAAGCTAAATCTGATCTTGATTTGATTGGGTTTACTGACAGTGATTGGGCAGGTGACAACAAATATCAAAACTCAAAATTAGGATATGTGTTCATGCTTGCTGAAGGACCAATTAGCTGGTCAAGCAAGAAATAGAGTTCCATTGCACTCTCATCTACAGAAGCAGAGTACAGAGGAGTTGTAAATGCAGCAACTCAATGTTTATCGTTGCAGGGGCTACTTGGTGAGTGTGGCTTCGAATCAGATTACTCAACTACTATCTATTGTGATAATTAGAGTACCATTCAAATCTACAATGATCTATTTTAGAGACAAGAACCAAACACATTGAGATCCATATGAACTACATCAGACAGCTTGTGCATGATGGCACCATTCACCTACTCTTCTATTCATCTTCAGAACAAGTAGCAGATATCTTCACCAAATTTTTTTGTGAGAAGACATTCAGCAATCTCAAATCACTGCTGGGGATTTCTGATCATGCTGTGAAGCATGAGTGATGACAATATTTTCAAATTTTGTTTTAATGTCCATGTTTAAGGGAGAATTTTTCCCACTCAGTTTTTTCCTCTTTCCTTGGTTAAATGGACATGCAGTATGTAAAGGGTGACTAAGCCTTATTTCTAGGCCCTATAATTTTCTGATATTCTACTCATAAGTCAGGCTTAAGGAGGGGTGTTAGAATAATCAACCCATAGTTGGCTACCTTATACATTAATTAATCCAATTTTTGTCTTATTTGCCTAGTTTCCATATTCCACCTTATTCAAGTTGTCCTCCACATGTCCAAAGTGGTCAAAATTGCTAAAATTGAGTCATGGAGCACTTGGGAAACCACTTGGAATCAAATCTACTTTATTCCTGGCCTTCCTAGCGCATATCTTCTTTTTATGCTTTATTGCCTGCTTTTTCTGAGTTTTAAGGCAATTGGGAAAGTTTGACTAGGTGAAGTTAACTTGTTTTTTGTCCTCATCATCCTCCACTCTTTTATCCTAAGAAAAGAATGTATGATTTTTCCTTCCATCATCTATTAGCTTGCCTAATTGAGTTTTCCAATTCGTGAGCTCCTAGTCAGATTTGGAAATTGCTTTATTCACCCATGGGGGTTTTGCTTAGATTTAGTAAGCATTCTTTTGACCAAATTCGAATGGAATTCTTATGCATTCGAATCTATCATGTAATTATTTATTGTGGCAGCCTATGACTTCACAGGGTTGGCTATTGTACACTTATTCAATACAGATTAGTGTTCTGCTCCATATTTAGTCTTCTTTGTGAGTAATTTGCATGTGTAATTGTTCTAACACCTGGCTTCAATTTCCACAAATCCGATGAAGAATCCGAGAATCTGATTTGGGTGCGGTTAGGCCTAGGGACAAATACGGTAACTATGTTTAACTCTGCAGTTGAAAATTCTAAGTGTAAAAAAGCATTGTGATAGAAGAACATAATATTCCCTCTGTGGTTTGCTGTTTCTTATGTCCAAGATGGAAGAATATTCTACCAGGAGGAAAAGAACCAACAATTTGGGCTATCTTGGAGTGCTTCCCAAGAAGAAACCCAAGCCTAAACCTAAGAAGAACAAATTCATGTTCAAGGTTTTGCTTCTTAATGGTTTGAATTTAAATCCAAGGTTACATGAATTGTGGGTGCGATCGGAATCAACCAAAGAATCCAATACGGATTCGGCACTCATCCCAAAATTAGGAATTGGGTATTCGAAACCCTAACCCTAATTAACCTTAATTATCCTATGTAAACAACTTTATATTATTCAAAAAGAGGTGGAAAATCCGAGAATCCGATTCGGGTGCGGTTAGGCCAAGGTCTGAATCCGGTAACTATGTTTAACTCTGTAGTTTCAAATTCTAGGGTGTAGGAAAGTGTTGTAATATAAGAACACACTATTCCTTCTGTGGTTTGTCATTTCTTATGTTCAAGATAGCAGAATATTTTACCATGAGGAAAAGAAGCAGCAATGAGGGCTACCTTGGAGTGCTTCCTAAGAAGAAACCCAAGCCTGAACCTGAGGAGAACAAATTCAAGTTCATGGTTTTGCTCCTTAATGGTTTGAATTTAACTCCAAGGTTACATGAACCGTGGGTGCGATCAAAATCATCCAAAGAATCCGATACAGATTTGACACATCCCAAAATCAGGAATTCAGAACCCTAACCCTAATTAACCTTAATTATCCTATGTAAACAACTTTATATTACTAAAAATGAGGTGGAAGAATTCGATGAAGAATTTGAGAATCTGATTCGGGTGCGGTTAGTCCTAGGGTCGAATTCGGTAACTATGTTTAACTCTGCAGTTGGAGGATGCCATTGAAAAGATGTCAATTGCTGAGTTTGTAAGGATTGTTAGGAGAAAAGATGAGAAATAAATAATAGTAAATGGGTCAAGAAAGATCCACTAGGGTCCCCAAGTCTATGTGGAAGATGCAATGGGAGAATGAATAAATATGGAAACATCACCACTTGTGTATAGGTCTAGGAATGGATTATTTATTTAATTTATAAATTTAATTGGAAGGAAACACAATGGTTTTCCATTTATTAGGACAACTCTTTGCAAGCGGTATGGGTCAATGGACCCGACGAAAGGTGATTGATAAGGTAAGGGTTCTTGCATTGCCTACATTCTCCCTAGGCATTAATGTTTTATATGACTTTCTTTTACCTGTCGTATAACATAAATTTTCCATTTTCATTTCTAGCCTCTTCATCATGCTTCCTATCCAATATTTGTATAGAAACATAAAAATATTAGACTTAACTGTCTTTGTTGTGTTCTTGCTGTACCATTCCCTGCTTTTAGCACTCTTATGTTCTCTCTGTGCATTTCCCACCTCTATTTTTTTAACCACTTTCCGTCTATTAGAACTGTTTGTTTTCAGCTTTTGGCTCCATTTCTTCATCACTTCTTTAAATTACTATCCAAAATTGTGTTTTATTTTTCATTTTCTACCAAAAGCTTGGAATTTTTTGTTCTCGTTTATTTTATACCAAGCCAAAGTATTGCACGAGAATCCTTTTTTGGGTGGAAATAGAGGTTCTTTTCCTGTCGTCCAAGCTTCTTCCAACCTTCTCATGGGGAAGAGGAGTCTCGAGTTTTAAAACCTAGTAAGACCAATTATCCTTTATCCTCCATCTCTGAAGCTACAAATATCTAATGTCTAGCTTAGGATTTTCCTATTGAAGATTTATAAAGTGGATATAGTTATTAAGGATCAGATTGGGTTTGAACCATTCAACCCTATATAATCTTTAATCACTAAAGCCTCCATGAGATCCTTAATTGACCTCATCTGCCTAACTTATATTTGTTAGGAACTAATCACAGCTTTTATGCCATTTTAAATCTTAATTCATCTTTCATTGTCTATTTTATAAGATCTGAAATTTTTTCTCATTTACATGTATTAAAGTCATCCCTAAAACATCAAATCACATGGTAGGTTTGCCCCATTTTGTGGCTAGGAATTACCTTCTAGAAATCTGTTCTGTACCGCTGATTAAATATGGTCTAAAAGATAATTAAAAGGTTGATTTGCAGGGTTGGAAACTTCAGATTAATAAGTGAAATTCCTAGATCTTTCCTAGTTTTAGCCTCATGTGTACCTTATTTCAAATCTAAATAAAGGTTAAAACATTCTGCTGTCACAAATATTAGTTGTTGGTTGGAAAAAACATATCATTTGCAAGTTTGCAGCAGCATTCAATTTATCAATCCATATCTCAAATTTGATGACATTTTCACATATACAGTAATAAATTCTCAAACCCTAATTCTATCAGAGGAAATTTCAATTTAAAATGGGACTTCTAAAAATAATACAAATTCCATGTCATCATGTATTAGCCAATCAAAATTCTTTAAATTTCAAAAAGGGAGCACCTCTTAAACAATTTTTTAATATAAATTTGGGGATAGGTATCATTAAAAAAACTACTTTTTTTGTTCGTATTTTCGACATATCTCCCAATATTTTTACTCAAATTTTGATCGGGAGATCTCGTTGGATGCAGAATTAAATTTTGCATCCAATGAGTACCTGCTTGATATACTTTTGATGGGCCCCGCTACCCCCAAAAAAATAAATACTTGAAAAAATGTGATGATGACATCATCACCATGTTTTTCAGGTATTTCTTGTTTTTGAGGTAACAAGGCCCATCAAAAGTATGTTGAGAGGGTACTCATTGGATGCAGAATTTAATTCCCCATCCAACGAGCTCTCCCGATCAAAATTTGAGTAAAAACACAAAGAGATATGTCGAAAATACGAACAAAAAAATAGTTTTTTCTTTTCTTCCTCCAAAATTAATAACTATTATTTTATTAATTTTACTTAGGAGGCCCATTTTGAGTTGAAATTTCCTCTATTGTTCACTACTAAAATCCCTTATAAAATCAACTAGTCAATTGATCGTATCAATCCATTTAACATTTTCTTTTGGAACTAGATGTTGTAATTGCAAATAACGCATCTCAATAGAAGCTAGAGCCTAGAAAATACTACCTTTATAGGACATATATGGTGTTAACACTTTCGATTGTAGATAACATTGTAATACCTGCAAAATCTGTGATATATCCCACTTGAATGGTGGTAGAGAGACTTACTGTAATTTTCAGTTTCTGTTATTTTATGCTTGGTTTTTCTTTCTATCATTGTTCTTTTCTATCACCTTTCTATCTTCCTGATAAAAAATTTGGAAGTTCATAGGATGCACATTGGACCCAGATGAAACCAGACAATTTTCATATGCATAGAGGATGTGAATAAGACCATTCTGTAAGGACCCTATTTGGATGTGATGAATAAGTATGGAAATATTGAAAGTAATTATAAAGCAACATGAAAATGTGTACATCAGTCCAATATACAATCACTACTATATTTCGATCCAAAATACGATGGTTTTTTCCGACGGCGCGTGGATTTTTTCTTTTAACCGTGCCAAAAATCTGAAAGATAATTTTTTTTTTTGAGATGGTGGTGATAAGCATCGGTTAAGTGACAGCTAGGCTTGAAAGCGTCGCTTAAGCAACGGATATCCTCCTAAGCATCGCTTAAGCGACGGCGCTTAAATTGCTCATTCATTTAATAATGTCTTGAGCGTCGCTTAAGCGACGGCGCTTAAATTGCTCAATCATTTAATAATTTGTCGTAATTGGTTAATTATTTAAAATGGAAAGCGACGCTTAAGACATTATCCCACACACATTAAAATGGAAAGCCTAGGTTCATTTTTCATATAAATAGATGTACGGCTAGGTTCATTATCTCACACACTGAGTCTCGCACTTATCTCTTGGTTAAGAAGTGCAAAATTCCTAAGGGTTTTTTTTTGGCATTGCTCTTTTGTGGGGATCTTCCCACTTGGTCTTGGATTTTGGCGTTGCTCTTTTGTGGGGATCTTCCCACTTGGTCTTGGATTTTGGCCTTTCTCTTTTGTGGGGATATTCCCACTTGGTCTTGGATTTTGGTCAGCTTGCTCTTTGGATTTGGTTCTAAC
Source organism: Pseudotsuga menziesii (assembly GCA_001517045.1). Classification (NCBI taxonomy): domain Eukaryota; kingdom Viridiplantae; phylum Streptophyta; class Pinopsida; order Pinales; family Pinaceae; genus Pseudotsuga; species Pseudotsuga menziesii. Next base: position 1,908 of record LPNX011020941.1, on the reverse strand, counting down.
CCTTGTGGAAAAGAAGACTCATCATATACTTGGGTTTGCTCATACTTTGCTATTAGGGTTTGAGTAATAAAATTCCACGTAACAATGATGTTACAGGTCATCAAGATCCGGCAGAACAAAATCGACAATTGCTTGCTAGGTTGTGGGAGGGAGTGGAAAGAAGGGGTGATGGAAAATGTTATTGTCCTTGCAGTCAATGTAGGGGCTTTAATACGAGAAGGTTACTGATCAAAATAGCTAAAATACATTGTAGAGAACATGGACATGTTGAGGGGGGGCATGAATATCATCCATTGGTAAGTCAATATAATTCATGATTATATATCATTCGATCTTTATATTGAGAGTTTTTGTAATTGTATATTGTATCATTTTTATTTTGGTTACTTAATCGACATGAATAACGTTTGTTGTTTGATGTTTTAATTCTAATTATAAAGCAAGGGCCTCCTAGGGCTGTTCCGAACATGGAGAATGTGGTAATTACGCAGGAACAACTAGTGGAGGAGGAACGTCAATATGCAGGTCCTGCGAATACTGATCATGATCAAGTTAATGATGACATGGAATTAGACGGTGATCATGACGATAACATAATTGAGGATGATGGTGAAAATGAATTAATCAATGATGCATTTAATGTTAGAATGGACGATGATCAACCTCATGCGCCGTCGA
>LPNX011020927.1:0-15168 GCA_001517045.1 Pseudotsuga menziesii | reverse complement strand
CTATAATTAGTTCAAAATAATGAAATTAAACCTTTGAAATCAAGAGGATGAAATTTGAGGCGGTGTTTCCTTCCTTAATACTAGTTTAAAACATATTCCGTTATCTCTCCAATTTTCTGATATGATCCAAGAGAGGCATATATAGGGTGAAATGTATATGATATGATCCTAAGGAGGGATATATAGAGTTAAATGTATGTATTATGATCCCAAGGGTGTAAATGTGGGGCTAAATATATATGCTTTGCATTCAAACTCCTTTAGGTTAATTTAAATTTCATATAGCATTCAACTTAATTTAGCTTTCAAAAGTAGATAGTTAACTCCAAACAATTCACCTTAAAACTTGACCTAGTTGAGAATAGTTTTCATCTTTACTTGTTTAAGCAAATATCAATCCATTGTAGTGAAAGTCCACGGCTAAATAAGTGCTCATGTAAACTAATATTCAATATGTAATTCCTTCACTTATTAATATTTTACATTTTATATAAAAAAGCCACTTGAAAATTATTTTTATGATTATTATAGTATGTGATTTGTGATTAATAATTCACAATATAATGCTACAATTTTTAATAGTATAAAAAGACCTATAAATAATATAATGTACATATATGAAATGGTGGAGTTGCGTGTGCCTCAAATTGAGCATCAATTAATATAAATGTTACATTGTCTTAGGTTTATATTGTAAACTCTAAGAAAGTAATCTTTTTTGAAGTACTATCTCAACCAAATATCTAGTTCATTTTGCGGTTTTGGACATGAGTGCACTCTCCTGGTGTTTCTTCCTCATTACCAATTCTGTGATCATATCCCCCCCCTTTGGTGGTTGTACTACAATGAAATTGTTGTTTTGATAGTATATTCTTGAGGTCCAGCACTCAATTTTTGCTATAGATGAAGCTACTTCTCATCATCATCACCCCCTTCTCTATTTTTTTTCTTCCTCCACCATCCTTCTACCCCCCACCATCACACTACTATGATATGGAGATGTAGTGTCATTGATTTGCATCATTATTCCCACTATCAAGTTTTTTCCTCCAATGTGTCACTTTCCATGTCTCCAAAGAAAAACCCTAAATTCATTAAAGAGCATGAAATTTTTTATTCTCATCCTTTATCATCATTTAGAAAATAACCAACATAATTCCTTAACTAGGTTCTATATATTTTTTCATTCAAATTAATCTAAATTAATTTATATAGTATGCGGGCTAGTTTAGATTTCAAAGGTAATAATCCAATATTTTTACCACCAAAAATCGTCCGAAATGGTCGAGTTGCACGTGCCTCGAACTGGGTGTCACTTAACATGAACATTACCCTGAATTAGGTTTACATTTAATTGTAAACTCTAAGAAACTTGAAATTTTAGAAGTACTATCTCAACCGAATCTCCAGATCGTTTCACAATTTTGGACATGGTTGCTCTCTCCCAATGCTTCTTCCTCATTTCCAACTCTGCGATTATCTTCCCCTGCTTTGGTGGTTGTACTACCATGAAATTGTTGTTTCGATAGTTTGTTCTTGAGATTTGACGCTTAATTTTTGTTGCATACAAACCCATTTCTCATCATCATCATCATCCCCTTCTATTTTTTTTTAATTTCTCCGCCATCCTTCTACCCCCACCACCATCACTACTACTATATGGGGTTGTAGTGGCATTGATTTGCATCATTATTCCCATAATCAAATTGTTTCCCTCCAATATGTGATTTTCCAACTCCTGTTCATTTTACGGGTTTGGACATATATGCTCTCTACTATGCTTCTTTCTCGTTACCAATTCAAAGGTAGATGTGGAGGACCTATAATTGTGGTCATGACTTGTGAATAAGAAAATGAGGTTTTTGAGGGTCATTGGTGGATGTGAAGCTAGTTCCCATTACACTAATTTCCCCTACCATTCGCCTACTTGCAATAGACAAAAGAGGGATGAGGTTCTTTTCTGGATGATTCGGTCTCGGTATCTGCAAAATTACGAGTCCATTTCCCTGAGATTAAAATATAAATCTTGCAGAATAAAGGAGTAACAAGAGCCAGTAGTATTGTTAAACATTGCCAGACATATTTGATTGTTTCCAATTCAAAGTCTCTCTTGATAGCTGATGAAATATGCAAGCACCGATGATCATTTAAGATCCAATGATGATCCCACAATTGCACTGCTCTAAGAGAATAGTTTTCATATTTATATGTTTAAGCAATTATTAATCCCTAGTATAGAAAGTCCACTACTAAATAAGTTCTCATATAAATTATTATTCAATATGTAAGTCCTTGATTTATTAATATTTGAGATTTTATATAAAATAAGTCACCTTGTTAATTATTATTATGATTATTATAGTATGTGATTTGTGATTAATAATTCATAATAGTTACAATTTTTAAGAGTATAGAAAGACTTAGAAAGAATATAATGTAAATATACTAAATGGTCGAGTCATGGGTTGTTAATTAACATAATCTTTGCATTGAATTTTTAACTTAGGTTTAGATTGTGACAGCTAAGAAACTCCACTTTTTTTAATTACTATCTGAAGTAAATCTCCAATTCATTTCCCATATTTAGATATGAGTACTCTATTTTGATCCTTCTTCCTCATTACTAATTATGTTATTGTCTTTCCCCATTGTGTGGTTGTACTGCTATGCAATTGTTGTTAGAAATTTGGATAGTCTGTTCTTGAGGTCTAGCCTTCAATATTTGTTGAAGACTAAGCTACTATCAGCTTCCCTACTATCACCTTCCATTTTGGTAAGTTACATTTTCTTTTCACGTTATTTTCTTTGTAATTTGGACCACATTTTTGTGTCGAATCAATAGATTATGTTGGTACTCAGTTTGGTCGATGAATTTGAATTTGGTGCATTTTTTAATCAAACCTTCTTCTTGGCTAGTCTGGTGATTTGAGCTCATGTAGAGGCAGTGCTTGATTGGTTTGGCTCTATGGATTATGTTTAGTTAGGTTTGTTATGTTCCATCTTCTTGGTAAGTTAGTCAACTATTAATCAAGTTTTTTAATTAGCTGGTGCAATCTGATCTCTTTGAGGGCACACATATTTGAGGAAGTACGAGTTATTGTTGAGGGAAGAGTACTCAATGCAAAAATCCAATAGTATTTGGCAATGGCATAGAGATGGAATGAAGCTAATTCTCACAAAGAGAAAAATCCATTCTATGTTAGATGGGCACTCTTCACTTGATAAATATAGGATTATTTCCCAAGGAAATAAATGCATTGATTATTCACCCATCAACAAACATTCCACAACTAATGAGGGAGAGGCATTGAAATCCAGAACTTATCTCAGGAAAATGTGTGTGCTAGTTCAAAATTCAATTGTTGAGGATAGTCTAGGATTCGACAAGAATAAGGATTCAACAAAGTCTTCAATCTCAGTAATTCAAGACCAGTTATCTTTATCTGAGACTAATTCAAATGTAATTTCAAACTATACACACTATAATTTAGGCCCGAGTAGTTTGTTTCCCCGTACTTTGGGAATTGGGGATGAAACTTCAGTGGAAGATAGAGAATTTTATCACATGAAGAAACCATTCAAATCGAGAATCCACAGAATGGTCCAAAAATTCAGTCTTAAGCAGAACAAGTTATTATCTGATTAGGGAATGATGGACAATTCAGGCAGGACTTGGTATGCATCCCGATACAAGGACCTGGAATTGCAGTTACAGACTGAGAATAAGCAAATGAGGGTTTTGAGGCTTGTTGGTGGCTGTGAGATTAATTTCCCATGCCATCTACAATAGACACAGAAGGGATTAGAGTAATTTGTGGCTATGATATTAATTTCCCATGCCATCCGCAATAGACACAGAAGGGATCAGATTCGTTGGTGTCTTACAACAGATACAGGAGGGATTAGGGTCTGGTCTCTGAGAATCAGATAACCAAGTCTGAAATATTATTTCCATAGCTTCATCTTTTAGCTGATGCTACAGTTTGGTATTTGTCTCTAAAAAATAATGTGTCCATTTCCCTGAAAATTTTACACAAAAGAAGGGATTAGAAGAGAAATATTGCAGTAGAAAAGAGTAAGAAAATCCAATAGTACTCATGAACATCACCAGCTAGATGCTCCGCATATGCTTCATTCTTTACAAAAGGATCTGAGTGCTACTAATTGGAAATCTCTCTTGACAGCTGATGACCTCTGCAAGCTGGTAGACCATCTTACATGAAGCAGAGTGAATATCAAGTTGTGGGTAATGGCATCATTGAAGATCCAATGTTGTTCCCATAATTGCGTCACTCTATCAATTATTTCCGTCAAAGTACTATGAATTTGTTCTCCATCCATGGAAGATAGCTACTAAAAGATAATTCACTACTGAGGGATGAAATTGACGGCTGAAATTTTTGTAGTGATCATTAAGGGTTGAAATTTCTCTATGATTAGTTTCAAGTCATTGCTTGATTGAGGGCATGTATCTGCGAGTATTTTATTTTAATGATTTGAAATTTGTATGCATATACACTCTTATAAGGGATCTATTGATTGTTTATTGGAAAACCTTGGTAAGATAAAATGGCAGGCTGCCATTGTGAGGCACTTTTCTTTTTTTTCTAGCTTACTCTCTCCATTATATTGATGGGTTGTTTTGACTAGAATTATTTGTTTGTTTTATTACTGATATGAAATTGTTTGGTTGTACTGGATGGTTTTATAACCTTGCAACGATGCTGTCACAATTTATAATCTATATTTATATTTATTTGGATGAAAACACTCTATATGTATATACAATATGAAATTTATATACTGTATGTATATACACTTTGACAAGGGATCTATTGATCCTAAGATTTAGTGAATAGTCGGTTGAAAGAAATATTTTTAATGCTTGTTTCTCCTCCATCAAAATGAGATGTTGACATTCAATTCATATACAAATTCATATGCATTCCATGCAATGGAAAACTATATTGTGATAATAAAATCTTATATTGTGACAAAGTTAAGATTGTACAAATTTGGAGACTTTACATTACATATGTTGTTTATTTTAATGTCAATGAATTTTCTCAAAGATTGTGATTTTTTTTAAAGTTTTAAGTTTACAAAAAATTTCTCATTTTCAACAAAAGTCAAAGTGCAATGTCAACCTTAGAACATAAGCTAGGCTCCATACAACATAAGTGTGCTAATTAGCCATCCTTAAGAAACTATTTTCCTTATCACCACATACAATTTTAGTATTCATTCACCATAGTTTTAAAACCTTTCTTATCATCATATACATTCATAATGCATTAACCATGGATTTAAAATTTTTATGGATCTAAAACTAATAGTCCCACATATTGTCACTACATTTTCCAAATATAACTTTTGAATGTATATGGCTAAAATGAATGGAGTAAGTTAATTACTGGACAAACTCAAGCTCTTTTATATTGAAATTATTTCCCATATCAGATAGGAATTTTTCCATAAGTTATAATTTCCCTTCATGGGGATTTTGACCATGGAACTTTTCCCTTGGAGGTTTTGGCATATTTTAAGAGGGTACAAACCATTGTAATTTAAAAAAAAAAATGAGTAGATCAAAGTGGAACTTTTCCTCGCCAAAAATAAATAAATTAAACTCACTAAAAATGTTGAGTTTGTCCACTTATCAACTTACTCCAAAAGGAATCCCATTAGATCAAAAGATGCAAGAATATGGTTCTAGTTTTGCATCTTCATGTAAAAGTAAGAAAACGGGTTATTTCCATAAATATTGAGTAGAGAAATTTCCATTTTGAGTATTAAATATCCTTACCTTAACATCTACACCATTTTCAACACAATTTGAACTTGATAGTTTTGTGCTGATTGCATATTCCCCAAGTCTTGTTCTTTTTTCTACTAAAATAATCAGGGGGATCCAAATGGGGTGGTACTTGGTATGATGAATCTATGCTCCAACAATTCCTACAACCCCTTCTTCACCACATTTTACTCTAATATGGATCACATGTATAATCCTATGGTAAAGGAGAGTCTAGCAATAGTTGTCTCTCATTTTCCATTTTCACCTTTGATTGCATACCTTTTAGCACCAAAAAAAATTATATATATGTGTGTGTGTGTGTGTGTGTGTGTGTTATAGAAAAATACCTTCTAACTAACACCTATGTGCTTTCGTACATCCTTCCAAGGATGTTTTCACTCTCATTCATTTGACGTCTTTCTAATTTTGTGTTGAAAAGAGAAACACATAATTCTTACTCATGATAATAAATCCCTTAGCTTGGTGCACACTCACAAAGGAGATCTTAGACATCCCCTTTTTGCATTACCATCCTTGACTAGATGAATTTCTTTTCCCTTTTCATGAAAATGGCACCACTTATTTGAATACCTACATACTTATCCATTATGAAGTGTGAAACTATGCCCTTAACGCTTTGAAAGTTGTGCAGTCATTGTTGGAATGTGATTTCATTAATTCTACAACTCATTCAATGAGATGTGCACTTTAAGTAATTTCTTGGTTGAATGATATACATACTAGTGGAACCAATTTAGTTGGAGCATATGAAGTCCAACAATGGATAAGGACCCTTTAATTGGATCCAATAAAATCTATAAATAGAGGTATCCATCTTCTATTTTAGTAATCTCAATTGTATTAAAATTATGCTACAATAATTTCTCTAAGCTATGTGAAGTCCACTTGCTTCAGTCCTTCTTTTAGAGCTTCCTTAGTGTTATTATGCCAAACATTTCCCTCTATTTGATCATTTCACAAAGGGATATATTGAAATCATCTTAGAATCTAAGAGAGAAGTCCTATGTGGGGGGTCAAGAGCCTTCTCATACCAAGAACATTCAAGGCCATCTTCAATACTCTCTAAGATGAAAGCAATTTTTTAAATTTCTATTACATTGGTTAATACAAAGATATTTATTTCTTTCCCCTAATGGTTTATTCAATTGAATTTTTTCTTCATCTAGTTTTTTGAGTTAAGGATTTGGAATACTAATAATTGTTAGTTTTTCAACATTAAGCTAGCATATCATTAAGATCTTTAACTAAGAGAACAACAAGCACAACAATCAAACACAAGAGACAATGAACATAGTGTTTTTCCTCAGGGAAACCATAAATGGAGAAAACCTCGCAACTTACTCTGAGATAGAATCAACACCAAAGTGAAACCCAAAACTAGTAAGACAATCTCCCGACAGCAGCAATCTCTTTCCTCTTGCCCCAGTGTCTTTCTCTTTCTCAACTATGCACTACACTTGAGTGTGTATGAGATGTGTGCTAAATAGAGAGTCTAGCTCTCTATTTATACTAATCCTGACATGACTAAAAACCTACTAGGGCCAACCTCACTAGGAGAGTCTAATAACCCTAGTGCCCCGGAACTGTGAGGACTTTAACCCTTAAACAATAGGAGGGTTACCCATAATGACTTGACATGACTTGTTTACATTATTGATTCTCTCGATCAGAACATCGAGGAATGACATGACACTAGAACATCCTGGAATAAACATCGGGTTACAATAGATGAGAAATACAAGGAATACATTCTAAAGTTACAATTACATTAACACTCCCTCTTAACTAGGAAGGTATTCTCTGAACACAATTTTCATCACTGGGCTTCTTCTCTAGATCTTCTCATGATCATCTGCATCTTCAAGTCATATTCATCTTCAAGTCTTCTTTGCCTTCAAGTCTTCTTTGTCTTCAAGTCATCTTTGTCTCTGGATCTAGATCATCACTGGATCTGGATCATCATCACTGGATCTGGATCATCACTTGATCTGGATCATCTCTGTAGCATCATTTCTGGATCTGGATCATCACTCGATCTGGATCATCTCTGGAGCATCATATCTAGATCTAGATCATCACTTGATCTGGATCATATCTGCTGGATCATCAATACTAAATATTCACAGGTGCTATCTCATGATTCTTCTCGTCATAGGAAGTTCTACAAAGCTAGCACTTTTTCATGCTGGATGTAGGCCTAGCCACCATGTAGGTCTTTACCCAGCACTTACATCTAATAATGTAGGAACTAATCCTATAATCATATCAAAAAGGCATGCCTAGCACTCACATCTGACCATGTGGTAACCAATCCCACAACCCTGTCAGAAAGGCCCAGCACTCACATTTGACACATGCGAGGAACCAATCTAACATGCATGTTTCAAAAAGGCTTAGCACTTATATTTGACACATGCAAGGAACCAATCCAACATACATGTTCAAAAAAAGGCTCTACACTTACATACGACACATGCGAGGAACCAATCCAACATGCATGTTCGAAAAGGCTCTGCACTTACATTTGGCACATGCGAGGAACCAATCCAACATGCATGTTCAGAAGGGCTCTGCACTTACATCTGACACATGCAAGGAACCAATCCAACATGCATTTTCAGAAGGGCGTGCACTCACATTTGATCAAGTAGGAACCAATCCTACAGTCATATCATAATGGCCCCCAGTCCAGACTGAGCTACCTAGTAACTAACCAGGTGCCTCCATTCCCAGAATGGCATTCAGTGCTTACTTCTAATGTAGGAACCAATCCTACAGTCACATTAGAATGGCTCAGCACTCATATCTGACATGGGAGGAACCAATTCTCACCATGACAGAATGGCTCAGCCCTTACATCTGACCTACTCGTCAGAATGGCTATGAATCTCAACACTCATATCTGACATGGAAGGAACCAATCCTCTCACCATGACAGAATGGCTTAGCCCTTACATCTGACCTACTCATCATAATGGCTATGGGTCTCATCACTTTCCCTTAGAGGAAATCTTGATCTGGAGAACACCAAGTTTCTCCCTGAAGTACTTGAACTTCAACCTAGCCAATGGCTTCATCAACACATCATCTGTCTATACCTACGTCGCAACATACTGGAGCTTCACTGCTCCCCTCTGCACCATATCCCTGATATAGTGATAATTGATCTCAATATGCTTCGACTTGTCATGGAACACTAGATTCTTTGACAACTTCATGCAACTTTGGTTGTCACAATGTATACAAGTAGCATCCATCTGGAGATCAAATAAATAAGACAGTAGCTTCTGCATCCATACTGCCTCACAACTAGCTGAACAGGCTGTGACATACTCTGCTTCAGCTGTACTTAGTGCCACACGGGATTGCTTCCTGCTAAACCAAGAGATCACACCTGATCCCATACTGAAGCAACACCTTGAAATACTCTTCCTATTGATGGCACTTCCTGCCCAATATGAATCAACATAACCCTCCAGGTTAATCTTTTGATTTGCCTCGTACTTGAGCCCATAATTTATTGTACCCCTCAGGTACCTCAGAATATGCTTTGCAGCAATCAAGTGAACATGTCTCAGATTTGTCAAGAACTGGCTCAAGGTGTTCATAGCAAAGCAAATGTCTGGGCTCGTGTTCATCAGATACATCAAGGACCCAATCATATAACGATACATCGTAGCATCAACTGTCTCTGATGAAGCATCACTCAATATCTTCAGGTTCGATGCCATAGGTGTGGCCATAGCCTTGCAGTCCATCATCCCAAACTTCTTCAGGATCTCTACTACATACTTCCCTTATCCGAGGGAGATTCCATCCGCATTATGCCACACATCCATGCCTATAAAATAATGCATCATACCCAAGTCTTTCATTTCGAACTCGACAGTAAGCTTTCTCTCCGTATCAACAATCATCCCATCCATACCTGTTACAAACAGATCATCTACATACAGTAGAAGCATCACTAGGTTTCCATCTTCAACCTTGTAGTAAAGGTTGGAATCTTCTTTACTCTTGGTAAAGCCCAAACTGGATAGAAATCTGTCAATTCTGTCGTACCATGTCTTCGGTGCCTGTTTCAAACCGTATAGGTATTTCTTCAGTCTACACACATGAGACTCCCTATCATGTGTCTCAAAACTGAGTGGTTGTTCTACATACACTTCTTCTTCTACTACACCATTCAAGAAAGTAATCTTGACATCCATTTGGTGTATCTTCCATTTCATTACTGCAACCAAAGCAAGTGTCTCTGGCTACAAGAGCAAAGGTTTCTTCATAATTGATTCCTTCATTTTGTGAAAAGCCACAAGCCACAAATCTTGCATTATATTTCTCTATGCTACCGTCTGCAGCATGTTTAATCTTGTAGATCCATTTGGAAGTTACAACTGACTTCCCTTCTGGTCTTGGGACAACATCCCAAACATCATTCTTCATGATTAATTGATATTCTTCGATCATCGCATCCTTCCATTCTTTCCGTTCTATGGCTTCTTCATAACTGAAAGGTTATTCTTTGATAAAGTCACATAGTAAGGCTACATATCCGGAGCAAGATCTGGTTCTCTTTCTGTCTCTGTGATTCTCTTATGGAGTGCCATATCTTTCCTCACCTTGGATAATTTCTCATACCCAAGCAGGTTTCCTCTTGTGAGGATTCTTCTCCTGAGGTGGATCTACAGGTCTTTGTGGTTCTTCAAATTCTCGATCTTATTCTTGAATTTCTTCATTCATGGTTGTATCATGAATTCTGGGAGCTTCTGATTCTTCAGTTTTTTCAGCAGGTATCTTTCTGGATTTGTTGTAAGATGTGTCTTCATCAAATGTTACATTCCTACTGATGTCAATCTTCTTGAATCCTAGGAAGTATATTCTGTAAGCCTTCGAGCTTTTAGAGTATCCCACAAATATACCCTTCTTTCCTGAAGGATATAGTTTTGTTCTCTTTTATTTTGGTATGTGTCTGTACACTGGATAGCCGAATATTCTAAGATGGCTAACTTCTGGTTTCTTGCCGGAGAAGACTTCTTCAGGATTCTTGTTCTCGAGTACTCTTTGTGGAGTACGGTTTTGTATATACACCGTTGTTCTAGTTGCTTCTGCTCCTAGATGCATAGGAAGATCCTGATCATGAAGCATTGCTCTTGCAGCTTCCATGACAATTCTATTCTTCCTTTCTACAACCCCATTTTTTTGTGGATTGTAAGGAGTGGACAACTCCCTCTTAATCCATGATTCTTTGCATAAGTCTATGAATTCATTTGACGTAAATTCTCCGCCGTTATCTGATCGAAAGGTCTTGATATTCTTTTCTGTGTGGTTCTCGATCAAGGCTTTGAATTCCTTGAACTTGTTGAACACTTCATCTTTGTTCTTCATGAAGTAAATCCATGTCTTCCTAGAAAAGTCATCAATGAAAGAAACATAGTATGCATACCCGCTTAGTGAACTTGATGACATTGGTCCACACACATCGGAGTGGATGATTTCCAAGATTCCTTTTGCCTTGCTCTTGCTACTTGGAAATGTATTCTTTGTATTCTTCCCTTTCACACATCCTTTGCAGACTCCTTCATGTTTTTCTTGAATTTCTGGAAGACCTTCAACAGCTTTGCTTGCAAGTGGTAGTGCTCTGTAATGCACATGTGCAAGCCTTCTATGCCATAGTTCATTTATCTCTACTGTGTCATGGACCATAGCTTGTTCTGAATGGCCCTTCAGCTTGTATAAACCTCCTTCTTGTTCTCTAATCACTATTGCATCGTCAATAGTCTTTCCTCTTGGCCACATGATGACTTAGCCATATACAAATGCAACCCTCATACCTTTTGCATCCAATGCTGATATGGATAGAATATTCTTCTTCAATCTTGGTACAAACAAGACATCCTTCATTTTTATAGACTTTCCAGATCCTAGCTTGTAGGAGGATTCACCACTACCTTTTATGGGATATTGGTAGTCATCCCCAAGTTTCACCTTATGGGGTGAATTATGTTCGGATAGTTTCTCAAAGGATTCCTTGAAACCTGTCATGTGTTTGGAAGTCCCACTGTCAATAATCCAATCTTTGCTTCCATGAGTGACAGTTCCTGTGAGTGCGGATATCAGAACATATTCGTCTTCACTTTCTTGTTTTACTCTCTTCCTTGGAGGATCATCATCCTCAGCAGTGCGATCATGATGTTTTATTTTGGAGATCCTCTTCTTCTTGGATCCATTCTTATTCATGGGACAATTTCTAGCAAAGTGTCCTATTTCATCACATGTATAACATCTGAGTTTAGATGAACCTTTCTGATGAGAATGCTTACCTTGGTGATGATGCTTTTCCCTTCTTCCTTTCTTGGAGTGTACTATGAGAGCTTGATCTTCATTTCCCATCTTTTCTTCTCGAGCTGCTATCCGAGCTTCTTCTTGAGAGCATTCTTCCCACAGTATGCTAAACTTGACCAACTTCTTCCTAGCACAAATTCCTTGGATGAAAGAATCCCATGACCTAGGGAGGCCATTTAATGTTGTCATCAAAATTTCTACATTCTCCACTTCTTCATCTACAGCTTCTAGTTGTTGTTTGATTTGGGAGACCCTTGTGAAGTATGACTAGATGGTCTCCTCATTCTAGATCTTGACATTCTTCAACTGGTTCCTTAGAGTCATCTTCCGATTGATGTTCTTCCCTTCAAATAGTTTGGTTAGGGCATCAAACATGGATTTAGGTGTCCTGAGGGAGGACACCTGTGGAATGAGGTGATCCTTGATAGAATCTATAATAATCCTCTTTGCCATAACCAAATTATTCTTATGTAAGGCCTTGGCCTCATCTCCCTCTGGAACTGGAACCTCCTCTTGGATATAGGAGTCCAGCTCATTTTCTTCCAGGACCAGGGAGATCCTATACTTCCAAGCTCGGAAGTTATCAGCTCCCTCAAGATTTTCATCAAGCTTGGTATGATGAGACATCTTAACTGATAAAATCAAATGGAAATACAAAATATTTAGATCTTACCAGGTCAATATGTCGGATCTGGATTTGAAGCCGAAATCCTCCAGTGTTGGTTCAGGAGCAAATTAGGGTTTTGCTTTTCCGGAGTTTTGTCCAACAAAATGCTTTGAATTTGATCCCTAACTTCTATTTTGGGGAGGAGATCAATCCAATCCTAGGCTCACTGAAAAATTCCACTTCTATGAAAAGCCCTAATTTTCGGCAGTACTATCGGGTCCAAAACTGAAAAACATCATAATTGGATTTTGTTTCGAAAGAAAGATGTGCCCTAGGGAGGAGAGTTATTCCACCTTAATTTTGCTGAAAATATGTGGAGAGAGATCCACAAAATAGGAATCCCTAGTTCCCGCAACTACACAGTGTCTTCTTCTAAGGTTAGCTCTGATACCATGTTAGTTTTTCAACATTAAGCTAGCATATCATTAGGATCTTTAACTGAGAGAACAACAAGAACAACAATCAAACACAAGAGACAATGAACACAGTGTTTTTCCTCGAGGAAACCATAAATGGAGAAAACCCCGCAACTTCCTCTGAGATAGAATCAACACCAAAGTGAAACCCAAAAAAAGTAAGACAATCTCTCGACAGCAATAAGCTCTTTCCTCTTACCCCAGTGTCTTTCTCTTTCTCAAATATGCGCTACACTTGAGTGTGTATGAGATGTGTGCTAAATAGAGAGTCCATCTCTCTATTTATACTAATCTCGACATGACTAAAACCCTACTAGGTCCGACCTCACTAGGAGAGTCTAATAACCCTAGTGCCCTGGAACTACGGGGATTTTACCCTTAGACAATAGGAGGGTTACCCATAATGACTTGACATGACTTGTTTACATTATTGATTCTCCCGATCGGAACATCGGGGCATGACATGACACTAGAACATTCCGGAATAAACATCGGGTTACAATAGATGAGAAATACAAGTGAATACATTCCGAAGTTACAATTACATTAACAAGAATTTGTAGGAGCTAATAAATTTCTTGGTTTGTTTTCTTGTTCATTGGAATTCCCACTTGATCCTCCACTTAATTTTCAAAAATATGATCTCAATTTATTGCTGGGGCATATAAAAATTTAGATTGGTAATGTTTTTTGTTAATATTTTGTGTTCCTCATCATTCGAACTAAGTGAGTGAGTCTCAGTTTGTCATCTAATGCAGAAATAGCCCAAGAATAGAGTGACAACTATATTGGGGAGTATCCATAAATATCTTCCTTGATTGGGTGGGATTTTCTCTCTATTTCTCAATTATTTCCAGCAGTCTATAGGATAGCTTAGTTTTTTTTTTAATTTTGCCAACCCATAGTTGAGAGGCTTTGAATTTTTAAATATTTGTTTTTCCCATCCATAGAAATGACATGTATGCCAACTTTATTTTGAAATAGTGGCATGGTTTTCCCTTCAATCATGTGCAATATTATTCGACTAGTAATGTAGATATTTGAGCTCCTAGTATCCTAAGTGCACCTTTGCTTACAATTATGTTTCTCAGTGGCATGAAAATTATGGATGTTTATGCATTTAGGTTATTTGGAGGGGGTTGAGTTGCATGTTATTTTTTCCTAAAAAATGCATTTTTTTATTGTTGGTTACTTTATTAGTATACACATAACTAAAATGAAATTTAAATTGATACCATAAAACTCATTTAATTGTTTATTATAAATTTTCATTTTTTAAAATATATTTTCCAACAAACTTTAAAATCAACAATCACATACCTTATTCTTTGCACACAAATGCTACCAATGTATAAGAAAGAAAACTTAAAAATTAACTACTTATTATAATCTTATAATCCAATCATGTTTTGAAGAATCATTAGCTTATAACCCCTACACGAATTTCATTCCCACAAGGGTGTATTAAAAAACACCCACAAATAAATTAGATTAGAATCTTGGAGATAGGTGGTTAAAAACCACTCCATGATCTTCAAACTTTGAGATTGGAAGTTTACTCTATGAGGAAAATACCCCCTTATTAACATGAGTGATATCAAGGACACACCTTGAAAGATAAGCATTAAACACTATGTTGAGACATGGACATGAAGGAAACCCCACACATGAATTTGTGAATGTTCCTAAATGCATGTGTATATACCCCTTGACCATTTCTTATGAGAGGTCGCATAGTGGCATATTCTCGGATTTTCTACCCAAGTGACTACTCATGTGGATTGTGAGTGATACCTAATACAAATAATGTAACTCCCTCCTTGGATTTCATCCCCTTAGGTTTCAGTCACTATAACACTTCTCTTTCACACTTTCACATGGATTACATCATTGACAGATATCATCACCTCTGGTGGAGGCTCACT
>LPNX011020914.1:9968-23608 GCA_001517045.1 Pseudotsuga menziesii | reverse complement strand
TGGGTAATGCTAGTTCATATGCCATTGGCCCTCTCTTGCCCAGTATCTCAAAGGGTCCACAAAATCTAGGCGCTAACTTACCGCACCTTCCCAAGCTCAACAAGCTTCATTTTGCTTTTACTTTGAAGTAGATATGGTCACCTATTTGATAATATTTATCTTTCCTTTGCTTGTCCGCATATCTTTTATGGCCGTCTTGTGCTTCTTTAAGGTTCACCTGCACCTTGGCAACCAATTGTTCCAAGTCGTTTAACAAGTCAGGCCCTAAAATGAGCCAATCCACTGGGCTATCCCAAGTAACTAGTGTTCTACACTTCCATCCATAGAGTACCTCAAAGGGACTCATCTTGGAAGAATTCTAGTATCTGTTGTTATACACAAACTCTGCAAGGTGCAGGTAATCTTCCCACTTGGTGGGGTTGTTCATGACATACATCCTAAGCATGTACTCTACAATCTAGGTTACCCTTTCTGTTTGCCCATCTATCTATGGGTGATAAGCAGTACTAAAGTTTAAAATGTGTCTCTAATCCGGAGAATAAGGATCTCCAAAAGTTTTTGGTAAAGTTAGTATCTCGATCCGAGATGATTGCCTTGGTTATCTTGTGCAATCTAAATATATCCCTCAAGAAGATATCGACAATGTGTACTTCCTTGTAGGTCAACTTCACTGGAAATGAAGTGTGCTACTTTTGAAAATTTGTCAACTACTACAAAGATAGAATCATTTTGTTTCTTACTCATAGGTAGACCAGTGAAAAAATACATACTAATGACCTCCCACTTCCATTCTGGAATTTGTAATGACTGGATAAATCTTGAAGGATACTGGTGCTCAGCTTTGACTAGTTGACATTCCTGACATTTCATGATAAACAATGCTATGTCGGCCTTTAATTTAGGTCCGAAAAATTGTCTCTTAACAACAGATATCATCTTTTGATATCCCTGATTCCCTGAGTAGGGTGTCTGATGAAATTTCATGAGGATTTTGGATCGAATGTCCCCTCCTTCAAGAACGTACAATCTCTCCTTGGACCATAGTAGTCCTGTTTCATCTTCCTTGCACTCTTTTTGTTGTTGAAACAACCTATCCTCTTGGACATTCTTGAGGATTTCTACATAGAAAGGGTCAACTCTGTTGGTCGTTCTAATCCTCTCGTGTAAATACAAATCGGTTTGACTTACAGTCACCTCATATATCATATGAGTTCATCAGCTCAAAGCATCAACAATCTTGTTCTCTTTGCTCTTTATATGCTTTAGCTCAAAATGGTACTCACTAAGGAAATCCAAGCATTTGTATTTCCTGGAATTCAGATTCGGTTTCTCAAATAAATACTTCAGACTCATAGTGTTTATCTTTAGAAGGAATTTCTTTCCCATGAGGTAGTGCCTCCACATCTTGAAGGTGTGGATGATGGCTGCTAACTCAAGATTGTGTGTGGGGTAGTTCTACTCATGTTATTTTAACTTTTGTGATTCATAACAGATCATGTAATTGTTCTGTAAGAGGAATCCTTTGAGCCCTTCCTTGCTTGCATCTGTGCAAACAATGAAATCCCCATCGGGATCTGTAATTCATAGTATCGGTGCAATCATCAAAAGAATCCTAAGATTTGGAAAACTCTCCTTCCACTTGGTCGTCCATAAGAAATTATTTTCCTTCTTTGCAAAGCGATCATGGGACAAGCTATTTTTGAGAATTTCTCAATGAACTTTCAATAATATTTGGCTAATCCTAAAAAGGATCTAATGTCAGTGAAGCTAGTAGGGGTAGGCCAATATTCTATGGATTTAATATTTTCTAGGTCCATAGCTATCCCCATCTTGGAGATGAAGTGACCCAAGTACTATATCTGTGGTTTGTAAAAATCACATTTACTAAGCTTGACATAGAGCTGGTGTTCCCGTAACACCTGTAGCACTATGCGGAGGTGTTCCTCATGCTCCTCTTTACTCTTAGAGTAAACAAGGATGTCGTCTATAAAGACACACACAAATTTATCTAGATATTTACTGAATATATTGTTCATCATACACATAAACTTCGTGGGTGCATTGGTCAACTCGAATGGAATTACTACAAACTCGTAGTGGTCGTACCTTGTATGAAAGGAAGTTTTGTGAATGTCCTCGTCATGAATCCGTACCTTATGGTACCTAGATCACAGGTAAATATTTGAAAATATCTTGTCTCCTCATACTTGATCAAACAAATCATCCATCCTACGGAGTGGGTATCAGTTCTTGATAATCATCCTATTAAGCTTACAGTAATCGATACACATCTACATCGTACAATCCTTCTTCTTTATGAAAAGTATCGGTGCTTCCCAAGGAGAAACACTTGGTTGGATATATCCTTTCTCAATTAACTCCTGTAGTTGCAGTTTGATTTCTACCAAATCTGGTGTGCTCATGTGGTAAGGGGCTTTCAAAGCTGAAACTGATCCTAGTGTCAGTTCTATGGAAAATTCTAGGTCTAGTTTCGGTGGTAATCCTGGGATTTTCTTATGAAATGCGTCCTTGAAATATGAAAGATCTAGAAATTCCTCTATGTGTTGTTCTCTTTCAGCTTCTATGTCTTGGATGTTTACTGCAAATAGTTTCCAGCCTTAGCTAATGCACTTGTTTACTTGTAATGTAGATATCTACCTTGCAAAAACTTTCTTCGGTACACCTTGAATCATCACTTGATTCCCTTGGCTATCTGTACACAAGATTGATTTGTGTAAGAAATCCAGCATGACATGGTGTTGTTCCAACCAGTCCATGCCGATGAGTATATCATACGATCCTAAGGGTAGGACATTCAGGTTTGCTTCAATAGGAAAACCATTTAGGTTTACCTCATAATCTTTAACTATTTCCAAAACTTTTCATTTTGTACATGTGGCTAATTTCACCATCTAAGGTTTATCATGTTTAATTTTTCCTAGTTTAAATACATCAAGAATTTTAGGTTATACATAGCTCCGACAAGCACCGGGGTCAATCGGTATTGAAATAAGAAGTGTTTAAGATATTACATTCTATCTCAACCATGGTATCCTGATGCTCTGCCTGTCGGCCATCGAAGGCTGCATAAATTCGCTGTGTTCCAGCTATTTCCTTGACTCTTGGTTCTTCCTACAAGTTGTGCAAGACCCCATTGGTCTTATTCTTATAGTCTCGGGCATAATGAGGCCCTTGGAATTTCCAGCATTTAATTTGCAGTGGGGAAACATTGGCTTCCACATTTGCTGATGTCTTGTTAGTATTTGGAGCTGGTACATATGGCTTTGTACCCATCTTGCTAAAGCTCTTGCTGGCTGGAAAGCTATTGTTATGTTTTTTGTATGGTGGTGGGTTAAATCATGGTTTGCAGTTATCTGAGAAGGTCCTAGAACTGTCTATGCTTCTGTTAAGCTTATCTTGCCTCATCTATCCATGCTCATATAAAACCCTAGATTTGTGTAAGGTGGTGTCAAATGTTTTAGGCATGTCAAATTCAATCCTCTCCCGAAAGTTGGGAGGAAGACATCCTAAAAAATGTTGTATTTTTACTTTCTTTTCCTTGACGTAGGGTACATAATGCAACATATCCAAAAATATGTTAATAAAATAATCCATAGTCATGCATCCCATACCTAACTCCTGAAAATCTTTCACTTTTATGTCAAAGAACCTCTTCGACATGTATTTCTCTTGAAAAATATTGTGAAACTTACTCCATCGTATTTCTCTTAACTCATCTTTCTTGGTATGCTTAAAGTATCTCGACCATCTAGCTGCTTTTACATTTAAATTATAGATGGCTAGACGAGCTTTCATTTTGCTAGAGTAGTTATGAACTCAGAAATATTTTCTCATACCCAACAGCCACTCTTCATCTTTTTCCCTTGTATTCATCTCTCCTTCATAGGCTGGGGATTTTATTTTTCAAAACTCTCCTTGAAGATAGTCATCATTTCTCAGTTTCTTTCTACATGGGGAAAGAGAATCATTACTAGAAAGACTGTGATAATCTCCTTCTGGAGGTTCAGGGGTATGCTCTTCTTTTCCTTCTTCTCTCAGGTTGCTGGCCCTTTTATGATAAAATTATTTCTTGAACTTACTTATGGAATGAATGTGTTTTCATTGCGGGCTTCCTCCCATCATGCTTTACAGCAATGCTTCATTAATTGCTTGATGTTCCTTTCTTTCATTTAGATTATCATCTCATACTTGTGCTTGGTGACTTTGTATGGTTTTCATTATATCAAAATTCAGTTCCACCACCAGTTCTGCTTCCTAGGTGGGGATATTCAATTTCCCTTACCGATTGTTATTTTTTTCAGTGTTAATGATCTGAACTGTTCTTTTAAAATGCTAACAACCACAAGAATGTGATGGTGCCCCCGAGCCGAATATGGGTTTCAATCCATAAAATCGACCCCCCACTTGGTAAAGGGACCAATGGTGATAATAGGATTCAAAGGGGCAGGATGAGAGTGCATGTTCCGTGCAAACACCTGGCAAGGGTGGTATCGCTTGACCATATTAACACAATCTTTAAATATGGACAACCAAAAATATGCCGCTCTCAAAATATTTTGAGCTGTAGAAACCCCAGATAAATGACCACCACATGCCCCTCTGTGGAAATCATTCAGCACAAACTCAGGGTCTTCGTGAGTTAAGCAATGATGCAAAATGGAATCAACCCCATGCTGGTACAAAGTCTTATCCACAATGAGGTATTTCTTCACTACATGACGTAGTCATCGACACTCATTTCGTGAGAGGTGAGAAGGAACCTTCAAGGTTTACAAATAGACAATAATGTCCCCATGCCATGGGTTCGTAGTTGAAATGAGAAAAATGTGCGCATCAAGAAAAGAGTCCTCATGAACTTCTCCTTCATCCAAACTACGAAAATCATATATGAGCTCAGAAAAAATCAATGACTTCTTTGACTTCGTCGAAACAAACTTGAGGTCAAAATCTGGCAATATCACAATCCATTTTTTATACTTCCCTCCTATCATCCTTCCGGTGAGGAAAAACTAAAAAGGATTAATGTGAGCTATAACAAATGTTTGGAAAAGAAGGATGTAATGCCTCAAATGTTGAACCGCATGGACGGTAGATAAGGCCAACTTCTCAACATGGGTAAAATGAAGCTCCGCATCAATAAGGTTTTGGCTAAGATGTTATATGACATGCTCATGAAGCTCCTCATCCTCTTGAACCAATACCATACCAATCATCTCTTGAGATGTGGACACATATATCAAAAAGTCATGGCTATAGTCGGGTGGACTAAGCATGGGGGGCAATGCCAAGGGTCTCTTCAAAGCATTGAAAGATTCTTGGCCTCATTCATCCTAGATAAACATGTCTTTCTTCAACAAACACATGAATCCTTTAGTCAAATTGGAAAAATTGACCACAAATATTCACAAGAAGTTCACCATACCTTGCAAACATTGAGGATGTCTAATGTTAAGCGGGGGATACAATTGGAGTATTGCCTCAACCTTCAAAGGAGTGACCCTTATACCATACTTGAAAACAATGAACCCTCGTAAGTGACCAGTCTTCATGCAAAATATGCACTTATGAGGATTCAGCCGAATTTGATAATGACAACATATGTCAAAAACCAAACACAAATGATAAGGATGACACACTCTCATACGAGAGTGAGTATCTAAGTCATCCAAATACACTTCAATAATATTTTTAAGATCGTGAAAGCGAAGGACATAACCCGTTGAAACGTAGCTCGGACATTTTTAAAGCCAAAGGGAATAGTTCGATATGAAAATGTACCCTAAGGACAAATGAAATCAATATTTTGTTGGTCCTCAGGTTTAATCTGAATTTGATTATATCTAGAAAAGCCATCGATAAAGGAGAAAAAATTTCTCCCCGTACACTCATTGCAAATATGATCAATAAATGGTGTGGGGAAGTTATCCATAGGGCATGCATGATTCAAATATCTAAAATCGGTGCATACATGGATCATTCTTGACTTCTTATCCACCAAAACGGGGTTTGATACCCACTCCATCAAGGGAATGGGATAGATGAATCCAACTTTGAGTAACTTCTCTATCTCTTCCTTAATAGCGGGTTCTTTCCTAGGATTCATTGCATGGAAACATTGTCGAACAAGTTTAGAATACAGATAAGTTTTGATTTCATGTTCAACAATGCCAGGGTCAATTGCTAGAATTTATTCATACGACCAAGCGAACACATCTTGAAATTATTTAAAAATATCGATGTATTCTCTAATCTCATCGGGGGAACAATCCTCCCCACTGTACACATTTTCAACCTTTCCAAGAATGCGAGAAATATTGATAGGTATAGTTGGTGACAAGTTGGCCATGTTCCCTTCAGCATACTTGCTAGGAGAGCCTAATGGGACCATGGGCCTACCAATTTTATTGCTAAATATTTCCTTAAAGTCATCATACTCAATATAATCAAGCTTAGGGAGAAAATAAGATCTATGATGCAACTATTCCCATGGTTTTTCTAAACCATACATAGCCTAGAGAATAGACTTGTTTGATGGGAATATGTCATGAAGGCAGTCATGTGCATGAGATGACACAACCACCCAAGAAGGAAGTGCATAATGGTCCTCCTCCTCCATCTGCGAAGAGGAAGGACTAGACTCTACAACCGAATCAAGATTAGCTTGATAAGCCACCATAGCTTTAGACAATGGCATGTCCATCTGGGCGGGTATAGAATCTTCACCTGATGTTCTCAGAGAAGGAAGAGTACAAGGACCCTTCATATGTGAAGTGCAAAAAGGAACCGAACTTAACGATGTTGAAGCTTTACCAAGACTAGAACTGATCATAAGAACATGCATGACACAACTAAAAGTTCCCATTAACGAAGGATACATACCCACCCCAATATTCTCAATTTCCGGTTGAGAATGACTGATAACCGGGATAGAAGCTCCCAATGATGTTTTTGAACTAGAATTATCAAAGGATCTCTAATCGATTGTCACGATATTCCCATCCAAAGGAAAACATAAAACCCAAAAAAGTGACAATGGGACTACTTGCATGTTATAAATCTAGTTCCTACCCAGTAAAAGATTATAGTCAAGGGGCGCATCAACCACCTCGACCTTGATCACAACGGTCTTCCCTCCTAATTAGAACTTAAGGGAAGGAATAATTCGATGTGGTCAAAATGATATTCTGTAAAACACATTTAACATGGTGCTCAACTTAGACAACATAGGAGTACCCAACCCCTTCAACATGACAAAAACATCACGGAAGCTGCAACACCCTCATCAATCACCATGTGCTTGATAATGTTTTTTAAACACTCTACATGAACCAAAAGGGACACATAGTAAGGAAAGCGAGGCTGGAATCCATGAGTTTCAAATTTGATCACCGAAGGAGAGCTTCCATCAACCACCCCAAGACCAAACAACAAGGCTTTCCTTTATAGAGGACAATTCTGAAGAACTTCTAAAGCAGACATTGCACAAAGAGTTTGGCCCAAATCCTCAATGATAGAATAGTTCTGGGAGGCTTTGGAATTAGGATTGTGCCCCAAACGATTTAATACCCCCTTAGAATTGCAAGGTGGAGCTTCAAGCTTATCTCTATGTTTTTCAATATGTAAAGGACTCTCAGGTGGAGCAGGTTCTTTCCCTAGGTTCAGTTGTGACATACCATAATACTTATAATGTGTCACAACATTTTTGGCAGACATCATATTAATGCAACCATGGGCACTAATAGTGTCTGGTGGGTTTGGAGTCCCACCAGAAGCACTACCAAGATCCATGGCCCTTGAGTTCATATTTTAATTTTGTGGTAAAGGATTTGTTAATACAACTGGGCTCTATGAGATGAACTTTGAGCCATCTTCAATTTGAGAGCACAAGTGAGTAAGGTGATCATCCCCACAAAGATTACAAGGAAATTTAACCTTACTCTTAGGTTTCATACACCTGCCAACATTATTGTTGTTCTTTTCATTATTATCATTTTCATTCCTATTCCCACCCTTTCGATTATTTTTACCTTTCTTTGTATTCCGTCTAGGTTGTTGTTTACCTTTCTGGTTCGACGATTGCACTGAAAATACATCCACCATTTGGGTAGGATGAGATGAAGCCGTATCTTGTCTCGATGTAGGGTGGTTAATAGACATGTTATTCATTTGGTTTGTAATCGAGCTTACAGGCTTAGCACTTTCAGATCCAACAAGGCCATCAACATGTGGGAAAGGTTTAAACTTTGGGTTGAAATTGGATCTAGGTGCGTTCGGTATGATCTCATACAAGATCGCGGTTTGAGCATAAATCAAATCCAACTACTGAGCTCTAAAAATAGCTTGTTTCTCATTCTACACTCCGGATGTAGAAACATCCTTCGCTATGTAAGGAAATAAAGACTTGAGGAACCATTAAAAAAGGAACTCTGGTGGAATAAAGGCCTTAATCAATCTCTTTTGTCTACAACACTCTTGAATGTGATAAGACATATGGGTGTTTTTTTCCTACAAAAATGTCGACAAGATTTCAGTACCGCATCGTAATGCGTGTGTAATTGAAAGTGATTGAGGAAGGTCATAGCTAGGTCATTAAATGATGTGTAAGGACCCCCAGGAAACTCTATGTACCACTTCACCATAGGCCCCATAAGGGTGCGTTGAAATAACATTAAATGAACCAAATCGTGATTCAAGGATTTCGAAGAGCAGCAAAGGTGGAATGTCGTGAGGTGCTCACCAGGATCTTCACTAGATTTACCTTCAAAATTTGGAATGTCTGAAGTAATATTGGCAGGAACAACCAACCATGCCGAGTCATGAGAAACCAAATCATTTTTCAATCTCGATAAGTCAGGTAAATTTAACGTTGTAAGGAAAGGGAGCCTAGGATGAACCATTTGGTTCCATGCTCCCTGATAGGGATGGTTCACATAGGTTTTATTAATATAAAAACCATGGCCTTGTCTAGTGGGATAGTAACCTCCTCCCATTTGACCCATATATTGTTTTGTATTGTAGGTTAGAGTACCTTGAGGTTGGGGTGCTATGAAGCCATAGTTATGAAACTCATAAGCGGGTTGATACCTACACCCATAAGGTGTATAGGTTTGTCCATAAGACACTCCATAGGATGTTCCATAAGCTGGTCCATAACATTGTCCATAATATGCTCCATAAGATGACACATACCTAATTGAGACATAAGGAGGCACATAGCCTTGTGACACTATGTTGTGAGAAGCTATGGGATGAACATGACTAACAGTAGAGCTCCCACCCAAAGTACCATGTGAGTTATAAGGAGGATGTGTCGTCAAAAATGAATTTGAAAGAACTGGTGTTGAAGATGATGGAATATTGGAAGGGATGTAACTTGTGCCCCCAATATTCACATGTCTAGGATCAGTCCCTCAAACGGGAACGACAGTGCTAGGATTAGGATGCATGTGTGAAGGTCCTCCTACTGCATGGATGGAAGGTGCAATATGAGTAGTACTACCAAACCTCTCCACTTGGAAAGGAATGGAAGTGCCCCTAGGTGCAACACCAGGGTCAAAACCTGATTTGAAATTAGGTGTCGAACCGATCTTAGGAAGGTCTGGCATGCCATACCTAATTGCGCTAGTGCTAGTGAGTGCATGGTGAGTCTCACCATGTGGACTATGTGACCAATATCGATAGTTTTCATTCATGTAGCCCATAAATTGTGATGGATTGTCAGGTGATGTCCCAACCAAATAAGGGTTGGACCCTACCGGAGTCCTATATGTGCTCAAAGGTTCAACATCCCACACAAGAGGTGTATAAGAAGGGCTCTCTAGGATCTCAGGATCATGGTGACTCATGGTGAGATCGGTATGTGAATTAAAGTGAGAATTAGTCCACCTGAACTGTCTGATTCTCTCTCCTAAAGGTGCAAGATATGTAGAAGGTGGGAGTACTTTTAAATGAAGAGAACGAGGGATTTCTGCACCCGGATCCACTATGACTCAACAAAGGAAAAATAATCAATCTAGGTACGCAACCCTAAGCAATCTAGCGTACATAGAGCATCCTTCTAAGAAAATCTACGTCCAAAAATAAGCAAACCAAGGGGAGGATATGTGAGCTATTGAATGTAGCAGGTATTCCTCCTACAAGAGAGGATTGAGACTCCCATACACTACAAGTGGAGGTTTTTAACCAATTATAGTGGCCCTCAGCTTCAACGAGTAAAGTGTCTATGCTGTCCGACCCCTATCTGGCTAGGACACCTACAGAATAACCTCTACGAGTAACACCTATGATATCTAGGTAAGGAAACTAAGGTCACCCCAATATAATCAATACTCAAGCGGACATTCGTAGGTGGGGTCGACCGTATGGGAAGGGTAGCAAATCCCGAAGCTCAAAAGCACCGACCAGTACCTCAAAACCAACCATATATGAATATGATCCTGGAAATATCTTCAGCGCTCATAGAAAGTGACCAAGGGATATCCCAATCACAATCATGTGTGCTTCCTCGTGCTTGAATCCTGTGTAAGAGGATCTTCCTGAGAAATAATAATTATACAAAGGATGTCTCACTCTCACCTCGACAGACACCTAATTGTTTGTGTTGAGTAGTATTGGAGAATTAACTCACAATGAACTATTCCAAGACTCTAAATCCTAATCTTGCTGGTGAACCCTATAAAAGAAAAATGTGTGGTTCATTTTAATTAAGCACTAATTTTAATGTCTATGATTACTCAAAAATAAATGTTCACGCAACTAATGATATTTTGATTGATTAGTGAAATAAATATGCACACCTAACAAACAATGCAAAGTGCAATTTTGTAGAATGAAAAATAGGGTATGCCACTACATGAGATGCAAGTTTTTCCTTCAATTGAGAATGTAATCATTCCTAAATGAACACTTGATTATAATTCAATAAGAAAAAACTAATGCAAGTACCATGCGAGTGCAAACATTCAAGAATGCATAAATATGCAAAAAAAAATATTTTTGTATTTTTTGAAATGTATGAGATAAGAAAGCAATAACAGACCCTGCAACTCTCAGAGCCTACAACCAGCCACAAAAAATAGCCAAGAAAGGCACCAAGATAAAATATAACTAATGCACTAATCTCAAAACAAAAAAGGAAAATTGAATGACAAGAACAAACCCTAATTCAAAATAAATCAAAAGGGGTCTTTGGTAAAAAATAGAGGCTGTATACAGACAACAAAAACACCCAATAAGGCTCAACAATCATCAAAACTCACCCAACAACACTCAATTCTCCAACTAAAGCTCAAAACAAAAGCATATGCGACTGTATGTAGTAAACCTGCATACGTACGAGAGAATTCAAGAGAAAACTATGTGTATACGCAATTGTAATGAAAATATTCCCATACAGGAAGAAAAAGAGGGAAACATGATAATCCAAGACCAAATTACTCCTATAGGACACTACTAGGAAAAAATACCTCCAAATTCGACATAGAAACAGAGAAATAAAGAGGAATTCAAGCACATTGTATATCCAATCCCCAAAGAAAAACAACTAGGAACCTCCCCAGTGGAGTCACCAATTCTATTACGGAGAGAAAATTCCTATGGCTTGGAGGTACCACAACAGACAATATGACACCAAAAATGAATCTTTCCCAATATGCAAGAGAAATAAGCAAATCTAACACTAAAGGATATAGAATCATACCTCATTCCGGATGGTTGAAGTAGATCCCCATGCAATTGCAATTATGATTTTCTCTCAACAACAACAAACAAAGAAAGCATGATATATATAAATGTGTTAGAGATACTCTAGCTTATATAATCAATCATGTATAAGAAAATAAATACATCCATGGATTCAATATTCATATTCAAAATGCACATGTCTTGGACATGAAAAGATATTTCTATTAATAAATTAGAGATACAACAGTGACAAACTCTGTCGACACTTCTGTGAATCGGAGAAACTGAGTCCTCCACCTTGGCCTCCACCACTTCAATCCTCCATCTCTCCATAGCAATATCACAAAGCATAGGAATCCTTGGGAAGAACACTATGTGATCCAAGGGATAGAGGGATGCAGACTAAAGTATAAGCATAAGTGAGACAATAATGGACTATAGTTTCCTTACTCTTCCATTTCTCCCCCTTCAATGTATCCAAGGGGTTCCTTATATAGAACTCCAAATAGGTAATGGAGGGTTGAATCCGATCATTCTAAAGGAATTTGGAAGGACAAGAGTGAATTTATTCGGACTAATCTGAGGAAAAATCCAATTTTTTTTGTCATTTTCCACACATCCCGATGTACGTGGGTTTGAGGTCAAAAGTTGCGTATACACGAGAGTATTGCTTTAAAATTTGTGTATAGGTATAAACAGGAAATTTTTGGGGATGATCTTGGAACACGAAAGTATAATATAAGTCCATGGGGTCCAAAGAGTTTGCAGAGGGACATGGGAGGCCATAAATGTGTGATCTACATGGTGTGGTAAAATTAGCTATAACAAAACTAAGTATGCAAATGATGTACTAAAAATATTTAGAATGATGAATTGTAAGCCAGTTGTAACTCCAATTGCATCTGGTAAAAAACTCAGTAAGGAGGATGATGGGTCAAAATTTTATCCAACGCTGTATAATAGACTCGTAGAAAGTCTCATGTACTTAACTACAACAAGACCTGATATAATGTTTGCAGTAAGTTTGATTTCAAGATTTAAGGAGTCTCCAAAGAATACCCACTTGCAAGCTGGAAAGAGGATTCTAATATATATTGCAGGAGCAACAAATTTTTGTATCCAGTATACATCAAACTCAAATTTTAAGTTGATTGGATATACTGACAATGATTTTGCAGGT
The DNA here is from genome assembly GCA_001517045.1 of Pseudotsuga menziesii. NCBI lineage: Eukaryota > Viridiplantae > Streptophyta > Pinopsida > Pinales > Pinaceae > Pseudotsuga > Pseudotsuga menziesii. Next base: position 10,725 of record LPNX011020914.1, on the reverse strand, counting down.
TCTTTAGATGATAAAAAGAGCACATCTGGATATGTATTCAGCTTTGGATCACGATAACTAGCATGGGATTCAAACAAGCATCCCATAGTGACATTATCCTTTGCCGAGGAAGAGTATGTTGCAGCAACAACAATTGCATGTCAAACTTTGTGGATGAGAAGAACTCTTTCTGAGTTACAACATTAACAAGATGAACCAACTCAATTTTTTTGTGACAATAAATCAACCGTTTCACTATCAAGAAATCACGTCTTTCATAAAATAAGTAATCATATTGATACAAGGTATCATTTTATTTGAGAATTGATAAACAACAATGAAATCAATATGGAATTTTGCAAATCGAAAAATCAATTTGCAAACCTGTTTATAAAACCTTTGGGAAAAGAGTTGTTCAAGTTTCATAGGAAAAACATTGGATTTTGTAAGATGTAACATAAATCTAGTATTACAGAGTTTTTATTTTTTGGTGTAGTAATTAACGGGGAGAATGTTGAAAGCTGGTAGTTACTCCACCACTAACCGTCAAAATTTTAAAGAGGCAACACCACCTAGATTTGTAACTGCCGAAATTCTGAAGAGTTGCCACTGCCACACCACCTTATTTGAAGAGGCATTCATTAGATTATTAAATTGTAAAAATCCATTTTGAGTCCACATGTTGATGGTACCCAAATATGTATGCGTAGGTTACTTTCACAACACTCACAGCTACCCATTGAGCTATCTGTTGTTTAGCAACATTCATAACTATCTG
>LPNX011020899.1:982804-1071818 GCA_001517045.1 Pseudotsuga menziesii | reverse complement strand
TGGGACAGGTAAATTTCTTGAGGAGATTTATACCAAGCTTTGCTGAGATTCTGATGTGTATTACTAATATGTTGAAGAAGGGTCATGAAATAAAATGGAATGCAGAAGCCAAGGAGTCATTTTGGGGGATCAAGAAAGCAATCTCAGAAGCCCCAGTTCTGGTAAGTCCTGATTTTGCCAAAGAATTTTCAGTATTTTCCTATGCTTCGGAACATACTATAGCAGCTGTAGTATTGCAGAAGAATAGTGAAAACCAGGAACAACCCATAGCCTTCTTCAGTAAGATTCTGAGGGATGGGGAACTAAAGTATGAAATCATGGAGAAGCAAGCATATGCTTTGGTTAAGGCATTGAAAAATTTCAGAGTGTATGTCTTGCATTCACATATAATTGCACATGTACCGACCGCTGCAGTGAAGGCTATCTTGACTCAACCAGATCCAGAAGGCAGGAGAGCCAAATGGATAGCCACCTTATTGGAATATGACCTAGAAATAAAGCCCACGAAGCTGATCAAAGGGCAAGGGCTGGCTAAAATGTTGACAAATTCAAACTGTGAATCCTTGCAGATAAACTTTCTGTCTCCTGATCAGNGCAATCTCAGAAGCCCCAGTTCTGGTAAGTCCTGATTTTGCCAAAGAATTTTCAGTATTTTCCTATGCTTCGGAACATACTATAGCAGCTGTACTATTGCAGAAGAATAGCCTCCAATGTCCACGAGTTTGACAAATCCACAACAACTAGCACGTAACAATGTTGCAGGAAACATTTTTTATCCACTTGATTAAGAAAAACTAATAGGAATCAATAGGAGTAGCAATGATGGTGGTAGGGAAAATAATGAGAACCATTCTCGTTGAAATGTTGATGGTTTTTTCAAAATGTGGATGGTGAAAGGGTAAAAAGAGTGGGGTTTGATGTGAAGTATGGTAATGCAAGAAACAAATTTGGAAACCATAGAGTGGGAGGTATGGCATTGTAGGAGTAAAGCCAAAAATTGAATGGGTAATAATTCTATTATTAGATGCTCTTGCCCCCAACTTGATCTACATGACATCCCTATCATCGGAGATAGAGATAGATAGGGGAGCAGGGGCGCTATGGCATGATTCAACATTTAATGGAAACTGAAAAAATGAGAAGGATTTTGTACCTGTGCAACATGTACAAGATTCAACATGAATGAAGAGTATGGTGACACGGGCCATCAATTTTGGTTGCAATGATGAAATAACATGACACATGCACAAGTTGAATGAAGTGGCGAAAATGTGTTGATGTGATTTGTAGGAAAAATTGTAGCGAAATAATCAACCACAAGGAGATTCATGGAAAATTATTGCAAGCAAATCAAACCCTTACTTTGTTGTCCTAAAATGATAAGGTTTTAGATGAATCAACATAGAAAGTGTTCAATCAACATAGGAAGTGTTGTGGGACCATGAGAGTTGGAAGGTTCCATAGCAATCAACAAAAGAAGCACAAAACATGTAGTTGTGTAGTAGTGTTGTTGAAGACTAAAACTAATAATATAGTGGTAGTAAAATAGAAATATGAATGTCATGTGATGGAAATGAAGATTGGATATTGGTGATTGGAGAAAGTGGATGTCAAAATGAATGAAGAGTGAAAAGTAATGGGTAATTTGAGGCGGCGAGAATTGGATGCAATCCAAAAGGGATCTGAAACATGCTATTCTTGTAATAGTTCCACAACAAACAAAAAAGGTACTTGAAATAGATATGCAGTGAATAAGTTAGTACAAACTACCATAGATAGAATTCATAAAATAAAACAAAAAACCACTCTCTCTTTTTTGTGTTAAATTTAAAATGTAAAAGTCAATCTTTCACAAGTGTCGATGGTAGAACCATTGTGCCAACAACCTATAAATTATAATGTGTAGCTATGGTTTGAAGAAAGGCCTCCTTGGATAAAGGTTTTTGATATTATCACAAACGATGACCATTATCCATTAGGGGTGTCCTTACTTCATCAATAGTACATAACTTAGCATAACCATTGTCATAAATAATATCAACTTTGTAAGAGCCCATCCATTGAGTGCAAATATTACCCTTAAAATATTTAAACCTGGTGTTACGGAGAAAACTTCCTATGACTTCGGGTAGACCACGACATACTGTATGACACCGTAAATAAACCCATTTCCATATGCAATAGAGATAATTAAAGCTAAAACAAAGGGATAGAATGCGTACCTTATTCTAGAAGGTTGTAGTAGATCCTTGTTGAGATTTTACCCATACTTGTACCTACATTCCATTCTCAACAACAACGAAAGAGACAAGCATGATATATGTTAAGTGTTAGGCCTAATCTATCATATATAAAACCAATATGTATAAATTGAAGTAACTACATCCATGGACAGAGAACTTTCATAGTTACACACATACAATGGACGAGAAATGGATATTTCTATTGATAAAACAAAGATACAAGTGACAAACTCTGTCGACACCTCTTTGAAACGGAGAAACCGAGTCCTTCACGTGGGCCTCCACAACTTCAATCCTCCATCTCAATGGTAATCTCACAAGACAATGGAAAGCTTGGCAATAGCATCAATGGTTGCTCAATAGGACAAAGGGATGCAGACTTAAGCATGCATGAATGGGGCACAAATCCACTATAGTTTCCCTGCTCTCATGAATTCTCCTCCTCTAATGCATCCAAGACGCTCAATATATAGCCCTTCAATAGGAAATAAGGGTCGAGTCAGAGCGTTTCTAGGCATATGGAAGGCCAAAGGTCAATTTATTCGTAACTCATTGAGGACAAATATGAAATATTTCTTTTGGGCACATTTCTCGATGTACGCAGGTCATAGTGGGAGAAGCTGCATGTACACGCGGGATGTAAACTTGTGACCCGCGTATAGCAATAATTAGGTATTTTTTAAGGGTTTTCTTGGAACATAAAAGTATATTTTGAGCAAAGGGGGTCCAAAGAGTCTGCATATGGATAGGGAAGGCCATAAAAATGTGATCTACCAAGTGTGGTAAAATCAATTGTAATAGATTCCCCCTAATGTATGAGGTCAGAGGGGTAACACGATGGCTGAAATACATTATACCAATCCCAGAAGTGGAGTAATGAAGACCCGGGTGGAAAAACTAGCCACTCATTAGTAAAATACAATGATACATCTCAGCATGTGACTACAAATATGAAGTGTAGCAGTCTCGGATACATAATAGTAAAATGGCCATGAATAGGAATAATAGACATAAATCACATGTGGTCATCGCCACATAAAATATTTAGTGAAACAAGATCTCCATACAGAATGAAGATATATGATGGAACACTGGAATCTGGGCATAAGAGCTGACATCTCATGAATATTGGCATGATCAAGGAGGTAGCATATATGGAATGCCACCAAGCTCATAGGTCTTCTACACAAACCGCTACTAGTACATGTCCCATCACGCGAATAAAGGTGTCGAGTTCTAACATGATGGACCATCGTCTAATTACCGGTCATTGATGTATACAGTTAACAGATGCGAGATATCCCATCGATAATGATAATGGAAATCAAGGTACAGAGTGCAATCAAACAAGTGTGAATAGATGTGTTGAGATCGGCCACTTGAAAGAATCCATCGATCAGGGGACATTGATGTATTCCCAAAACTGTCGATGGCGAGGGAACCTGCCACTGATGACTGCAAGTCTCAAGGCACTTAATGGACTCTAGAATCCTATTCCAGAATAAATGACATGAAGTCGATGAAATGGAATCTGTTGGAAGGAGGGCATTAAGGCATCCCCCATCAACCAACACGAGGTACTCAGCAACACTGGATAATTTGGAAGAACTCGAACGAACAAGATGTGCATGAACTAGTAACTGTCTCAGGAATGGATGACATTCAAAGACAAGATAACTGAGGAATGGTTGACTCAAGCTAAGACTTCCTTCGAACAAGAAAATAAGGCAGATGGATATTGATAGGGAGCATGGACTCAATATAAAAATTGGGACAACTCTGTGACACAGGAGGCATCGACAAAGGCTCCACGGGGACTGGAAGCATAACCAGTCTGTGGAGAAAACTCAGAGTAATGAGTACAACTCCTAAGTTTGTACTAATAACCCAACCAATGGATGGAATATACAATGCTCTGTTCGAAGGCAACATGACACCACAACTACCAAAAGTAATATCATTTCTTGTCTAGATTTTTATGTTTTTTAATTTTTTGGTCTTTTTCATATTGAAAAAGAATAAAATTACTTATAGTACAAAACTAGGAGGAAACAAGTGTCGCGGGAAAGAAAACTAGTTTCAAGCAGTGGAACATACCTATGCTCAGTGCAAGGAAGCACATGCAGGATAAGGACACTCAGGGGAATGTCTCCTCCATGTAAGGGGTAATCAAGCTGCAAAATATATGTGAAAGGCTCTGCTTGGCAGGAATTGAGGCAAGATCGAGCTATATGGTTCATAAAACGGAAGCGGGGAGCTGGTGTAAAGCTCAATATGGCAAGCAGACGCATGAAATGCAATTACAACTTTATATCAATGGGAGTCCCTATGGGAGATGGCCAGCATAAAGTTCAAGAGAGAACATGAGGTTCTCGCTCAAAGACGTTGCGTGATTATAAGGGACTTCCAGGCCTAAATGGAATAATCTCAGCATGGGTACCAAATGACAAAGCAAGATCTAACTAGGGCACCCATGAATAGGAAGGCTCTGCCACTTACATAATGTTACTTCTAGCAGCAATATGAGGTTATGTAACATTACGAAGTGGGTTCGTACCTATAATTTAAGGTGACATGGTCATAGGATAATGCATAATGCATACGAAAGTGATCTTATCCTATATGCCAGTTCAAAATTATACCTGTTATAGACACGAGCAGGTCAAGACCTCGGCGAAAGTGCATTCAAAGTAAGTCCCTACACCACAACATTAGGCCAAAATAGTTCAAAATAATTAAAAAATGTCCAAACTATAGGCTAGTGGGTAAAAATTTCAAAAGAAATTTTATAAATAGTAAAAAACTCATATTTTTGCCATACCTTTTGATTTTTACAAAATATAGTGCATTTGGAGCCAATTTAGACCTCGAACTTTAATTCCAATTTCGAGATCTAGGAGAAACGGAATTGTGAACCGTCAGGCCCAGGTAGATCCTCATCTCATTCCCTATCTTTTCAATGTATTTATTTTAGTTTTTCATGGTGCAATTTTTTGTTTAGAGCCACCCAAAAATGGGTATCCTAGCCGATGTGAGTCATAGTTTATCGGGACACATATAGGGTGGGTATACGCGGGCAAAGCAAAGCCTGCCTGTGTATACGCGTGACTGTCAACATAAAAAGTTGTGTATATGTGCTTGCATACCCAAAAAAAGGCAAAACCTCATCCAAAATGTATGTTATGTGTTCAAATTGTCATTCTAACAATATTACTCGTAAGAACCTTCGTAATAAAGTCAGATCTCCAATACGATACACACCATTTAACTGTGATACAACTAACTGCGAATCCAAGTGTAATTCAAGAGATAGAATACCATTAGATATGCCATCACGTAAGAGTTCAATCACGACAATATACTCAACAACGTTGTTCGAAGATGGTCGGAGACACACACCTCCTGAAGACACTACCTGACCCTCAGACGTATAAATGATCCAAGTAGTCGAAGCTAAGTTTTGGGTATGGCGGTTGGCACCGTTAGCATATCCTACATATATCGAAGACTCCATCGACATCTGCCACAACAAAGGCAAGCATTTCAACAAATCGAATCACTATAAGGGGACCAAAAGTAAACTATGGAACTATACAATAATATGCAAAGTATCAGCCTCAACTAAGAATTAAGTACAATATTTTTTAAGGTAGAGCCCATTTCTAGGCTATGCCAAGGCTGTCCCTTCATAATCCACTAACTCATAAGTTCCCTTCTCCAACACTCATTTAACCACATAAGGCCCATGCCACATGGGGTTGAACTTACCCACCCTGGACGGTTCACTAGCTTAGTCATATAGAAGAACCAAGTGACCTTCACTAAATCTCTGAGGACAGACAGACTTATAATATTGAGCTTTATGTGACGTTATTGATTTCAAGAGCCACCAAGGCATCCCGACGATGCTCATTAAGGTGCTCTAAGTGGAACAAACGTTCTTCCAACTCAGAAGTCTTTGTTAATAGTTATATGGCTAATTTCAAAGAAGGAATTTTGCATTCAATCGACAATATTGACTCCACCCCATTTACTAACTGATATGTAGAAAAACTGGTGGCAATCTTAACAGCGGTTCGGTACGCCCACAAAGCAGGGTAAAGTATAATGTGGCAATTAGTCTTGTTTTGTGCAACAGTTCTTTGCAGAATGGACTTAAGGGATTTGTTTACAACTTCAACCTTCCCATTCACTTGAGGATAATAAGAAGAGGAATACTCTTGCCTATACCCCAACTTCAACGATAACTCATCCATCATCCTATTTTGAAAGTGCATGCCATGGTCAATGAAAATATCTCTCGGGATACCAAATCGAGTGATGATCTAATTGAACACAAAAATAGTGGTCATCTCTCCATCAGATTTAATAGTAGGAATATCCTCTTCCCATTTCGTGAATTAATCCACGACCACTATGATGTGATGGTTCCCCCCAACCGAAGCTAGGTTGCAATCCGAAAATTCTAGCCCCCACTTGGTGAAGGGACCGACGGTGATAATAGGGTGTAATGGGGTAGGTTGCGAGTGCATATTTATTGCAAACACCTAGCAAGGGTGGCATCACTTGACCTCATTATCACAATCTTTAAAGATCGGCGGCCAATAGTAACCCGCTCTCAGGATTTTTTGGGGTGTAGAAATCCCAAATAAAAGACCACCACACGGCCCACCATGGAAATCATTCAGTACCATCTCAGCCTATTCATGAGTTAAACATCGACGTAAAATGGAATCCACCCCATGGAAATACAAGGTGTCACTGATAATGAGGTAATTCTTAGCAATGTGATGTAAATGTCGACGCTCTTCCTTTGAGAGGTGAGGAGGAACCTTCAAAGTCTGTAAATATATGATGATGTCACCATACCAAGGGTTTGCAGTCGAGATAAGGAAGATATGTTCATCGACAAAAGAATTTTCGTGAACTCCATCTTCATCCAAACTAGGAAGATCTGACATGAGCTCCGCAAAAACTAGCGATTTCTTCGATTTTGTTGAAACAAACTCGAGATCAAATTCTTGCAAGACAACAATCCACTTATTATAATTTCCCCCTATCATTTGTCTAGTAAGGACAAACTGAAATGGATTGATATTAGCCACTACCATAGTATGGCGAAGGAGTATATAATGTTTCAACCGTTGAACCGCATGAACGGTCGCTAAAGCTAGCTTCTCAACATGACTGTATCAAATTTCAGCATCAATAAGGTTCTGGCTACGATAGTAGACATCGTGCTCTTGGAGCTCATCGTCCTCTTGAACGAAAACCATTCCAATCATCTCTTGAGACACGACCACATATAGTAAAAATTCACGGCTATAGTCGGGTGGACTAAGCACGGGGGATGATGACAAGGATTTCTTAAGAGCATCGAAGGACTCCTGGGCTCGCTCATCCCATATGAACTAGAGTATCCTTCTTCAAAAAGTGCATAAAACCCTTGGTCAAATTGGAAAAGTTGACAACAAACCTCCGTAAGAAGTTAGTCATCCCTTGGAGACTTTGAAGGTGTCTAATAGTGCACGGGGGAGATAATCAAAGTATTTCCTCAACCTTAAGAGGATTGAACCTAATACCCTCCTTAGAAACGATGAATCCCAATAACCGACTGACTTTCACGCAAAATATGCACTTCTGAGGGTTCAACTAAATTTGGTAGCGGCGACATATCTCGAAAACCAAATGCAAATGGTATGGATGATCCACTCTCAAACGAGAATGAGCAGCTAAATTGTACTGATAAACTTCAATAATATGCTTGAGATCGTGATAATCAAAATTCATCGCCCGATGAAAGGTAGCTCCAACGTTTTTAAGGACGAAATGGATTTTCTGGTATGCGAAAGTACCCCAAGGACAAATAAAATTTGTCTTATGTTGGTCCTCAGGCTTGATTTGGATCTGATTATATCTTGAAAATCCATCCATGAACAAAAATACTTCGCTTCTCACACACTCATCCAAAATCTGATCTTTGAATGCTGTGGAAAACTTATCTTTAGGACATGCCTTATTCAAGTCTCTAAATTTAGTACACGCCCAGATAGTTCTGTGCTTCTTATCAACCAGAACGGGGTTGGATACCCATTCAGTCAAGGGAACCATATAGATAAATCCAACCTTGATTAGCTTCTCTATCTCAGCCTTAATGGCAAGCACCTTATGGGGATTCATCGCCCGTAAACACTGTCGAACAGGTCTAGCATTAGGATAAGTTTTGATTTCATGCTTGACAATCTGAGGGTCTATTCCTGGCATTTCATCATATGACCAAGAAAAAACATCATGAAACTATTTGAAAAGATCGGTATATGCCTTAATATCATCGGGAGAACAATCCGCACCAATGTACACATTCTCAATCTTACCAGGAATCCGAGAAATGTTGATAGCAATAGTATGTGATAAGTTCGTCGTGTTCCCTTCAACATAAATACCATGAGTTCCTAATGGGATCACAGGAATACCAACCTTCTCGCTAAGGGTCAATCTAAAGTCATCACACTTGATTTTTTCAAGCTTCGGGAGGAAATAAGAGCGATGGTGCAACTCCTCCCAAGTTTGTTCCAAACCATTCATGGCTTCGAGAATCGCTTCATCTGATGTAAAAACATCATTGAAGCAGTCATGTGAGCGTGAAGACACAACTACCCAAGAGGGAAGTGCAAATATGTCCTCCTCCTTTGTCTGCGAAGAGGAAGGACAAGGGTCCACAACAAGATCAAGAGTATATTGATAAGCAATCTTCACTATAGATAATGTCATCTCCATCTTAGTAGGTCTAGGGTCCTCATTTGAAGTGCTCGGAGAAGGAAGATTCCAAGGGTCCTCTAAATATGTAGTTTGAAAAGGGACCAAACTCGAAGATGACAAAGCACTACCAAGAGTGGAACGAATTGTCAAAATTGGCGTTGAGATATTAAAGGATCCCATCAATGATAGATACGTGCCAACACCAACATGCTTAGTTGTCGGTTGAGAATTAGCAATGGTCGAGATGGTGGATCCCAACGATGCAACGGAACTGGAACTATCAAATGACATTTGGTCAATCATGACAATCCGATCTTTGAAAGGGAACCAAACAACACGGAAGATGGAAGGCACGACCACTTTCATGGTGTAGATCCAATACCGACCCAGTAAAACGTTATAGTCAAGGGGTGCATCAATCACCTCAACCTCTATCGACATGGTATTCCCTCCCAACTGGACTTGAAGAGAAGGAATTATACCATGAGGTCTAAAAGATCGTCCATCAAATGTAGTCAACATGGTTCCAGATTTAGACAACGTGGATGAAATAAGGCCTTTCCAACAAGCCAGACACATCACGGAGGTCGCAGAGCCTTCATCAATCACTGTGTGTTTGATCGTGTTGTTCATACACTCCACATGGATTGATAAATCCACATGGCAAGGTAAGCGATGAAGGACCTCGTGGGTATCAAATATAACCGTAGTGGAAGGACTGGAATCAACTACCCCAAGAGCAGTCAACAAAGATCTCCTCTGCAAAGGAAAAGTCTAAAGGAATTCGAGAGCTGACATCGCACAAGGAGTTTGACCCAAATCCTCAACAATAGAATAATGTTGGTTAGCTTGAGCATTATGAATGTGGCCTGAGCACTTTAAGACTACCTTAGGAATGAGAGGTATTTATTCAGGTTGTCAATATGCAAAGGTTTCTCAGGTGGTGCCAACTCTTTACCCAATTTGGGTTGTGGCATACCACAATCTTTATTGTGGGTCACAACATTAGAAACATACATCATGTTGATACAACTGTGGCCACCTTCAGCATTCGGCGGGTTTTGATGCCCACCAGAAGCATTTCTGGAGTCCACATTCCTTGAAGCCATATTTTGGTTATGCGGTAAAGGATCCGTTAACACAGTTGGGCTCTGTGAAATGAACTTTGAGGCTTCATTGATACGAGGGCACAAGTAAGTGAGGTGATCTCCCCCACAAAACTTGCAAGGGAACTTAACCTTACATTTATATTTCTTGTCCCCCCCAGTATCACCACTATTCTTGTCATCATTAAAGTTCTCCTTCCTATTCCCGCCTCTCATATTATTTCTTCCCTTCTTCTTATTTCGTCTGTGTTGTTGGTTACCCTTCTAGTCCATCGAATGTACGGAGAGCACATCCACCATTTGGGTGGTATTGGATGAAGTCGTAGCTTGTCCGGTCGCAAGCTGGTTAATAGAGAAATTCCTCATTTGATTTGCAACTCGGTCTACGACTTGAGTACTTGTAGAGCCAACAATTCCATCAGCATGTGGCCCAGGTTTAAGCTTAGGCTTGAAATTTGACCGTAGAGTGTTAGGTATAATATCATACAAGAGCCCTGACTAAACGTAAATCAAGTCTAATTACTAAGCTCATAAAAATAGCATGTTCCTCATTCATAACGTCGAACGTCGAAACATCCTTCGTGATATAAGGCAATAACAACTTAAGGAACCATTCCAATAGAAACTCTGGTGGAATGTTGGCCTTAATCAACCTCTTTTGTCTACGCCACTCTTGAATATGATCAAAAATATGTGTGGCTTTGTCTTGCATAAAAGTCGACAAGATTCGGTACCGGAATCGTAACGCGCCGATAGTTGAAAGTGGTTCAAAAAGGTCATGGATATATCATTAAAGGTTCGATATGTTCCCCCAGGCAACTCTATGTGCCATTTCGCCACAAGTATCATGAGGGTGCATTGAAACAATTGCAAGCAAATCGAATCGTGATTCAAAGAATTTGAAGAGAACCATAGGTGGAAAGTGGTAACATGCTCTCCAGGGTCCTCACCATTCTTACCTTCAAACTTTGGAATGTCAGAAGGAATCTCAGTAGGAGCAACTGACCACATCATATCATGAGAAACTAGATCGTTGATCAATTTTTACAAGTCAGGCAAGTTCAAAGTAGCTAGGAAAGGGAGCCTAGGTTGTGCCATCTGGTTCCATGCTCCCTAACAAGATTGATTCATATAGGGTTGATTATTGTAAACACCGTGGCCTTGGCCAGTCGGATAATAGCCTCCTTCTACTTGACCCACAAAATGATACACGAGAATATTATAATTTGGTACACCTTGATACTGAGGTGCTACGTAACCATAGTTGTAGGACTGATAAAAGGGTTGTCCCCCAAATACAAAAGGAGGCACATAACCTCCCAACACAACATTACTGGCAAACAAGGGAACAACATGACTAGAGGTAGGAATCTGTCCCGAAGGGTTGTGTGAGTTATGAGGAGGATGTGCATAAGAAAATCATTTGATGGAATAGGTGTAGAGGACAATGGAACATATGACAGAATGTATGATGTACCTCCAATGTTCACATGTCTAGGGTCACCTCCATGAGAAGGAATCCTAGTATTATTCCTGGATGAAGGGTGTGAAAATCCTCCCACAAATGGTGCGGAAGGTGCAATATGACCACTACCAAACCTATCGGCATGGAAAGGGATGGAATTTCCCCCAGGAATAACACTAGGACAAACACCCGGAACAACGACAGATGACGGGAAAGTGTCATTAAGTTCTGGCATGTCAAATATAAAAGGCCCAGTGATAGAGGGAGCATGGTGAGTCTCACCATTCGACCACCGTGAGGAATACCTCCCATAAGCAGTTGCGAAGTCTGACCTATGGAGTTGTGAATTGAAGGAAGCACCTCCCTCGTGAGGATTGCTTTCAACCGAAGTCCCAAGTCTACTAAATGTCACATTCCCCATTCCAAAGGATAGAGAAGGAGGGACCTCCAGGGGCTCATATGCATGACTCATGACTCAAAGTGTGTATACATTTTCGTAGAATATCTAACCCTCTTTTGCGAAGGAGGAGGAGACCCACAAGGAAAAATCCCTGCTAGACAGTGAGATCGACGGAGTGTCGAAACTCGCTCCACGATGACTCCCACAAAAGCAAAAAGACTCAACCAAGTACGGACCCTAGAGCAAGCTAGCACACAAAGAGCACACTCCTAAGAAAATCTAACCCATATGCAAACAAGACAAGAGGGAGGATAAATGAGCTCTCAAATGTAGCAAGTATGTCTCACCTAGGGGAGGATTGAGACTCCCACACACTACAAGCAGAGGTGTGTAACCAATTATAGTGGCCCTCTGCTTCGACGCGTAAAGATACTGTGTTTTCCGACCCCTACCTGGCCAAGACACTCACAAAATAACCTTTGCAAGTAACCCCTATGATACCTAGGTAAGTAAACTAAGGTCTCCCCAATATAACCAATGCTCAAGCGGACAGTCGCAGGCGAGATCTACCATATGGGAAGGGTAACAAAGCCCAAAGCTCAAAAGCACCAAAGGTACCTCAAAATCCCCCAGATATGAATAGGATCCTAGAAATATATTCAGCTACACATAGAGTGGCAAGGGGATATCCCCACCACAAACTTGTACGATGCCTCGTGCTTAACTCCTGTGTAAGAGGAGCCTCCTTAAAACACTAATTATATTAAGGATTTCTCTTCTCACCTGGACAGACACCTAAATATTTTGTTTTGTAGTCTTGTAAAAATTTACTCACGACACCCTATTCCAAGACTCTACAACCTAATATTTTTGGTGCACCCCTATCAAATAAAAATGTGTAATAAATTTTAAGTTAAGCGTTCATTTTAAAGGTTGTGATTACTCAAAGGAATTGATCGTGCAACTAGTGATGTTATGACTCAGCCATGAAGTAAATATGCACACCTAACAAACGATGCCAAGTGCAATTTGTCTTGAAAGAAAAAGGGGTATGCCACTACATGAGATCCATAAATTCCTTTTCAAATTCCAGTGTAATATTTCCTATATGAAAGCCTGATCACTATTCAACTAAGCAAACGTAATGCAAGTACTATTTTCATGCAAATTCACCATGCACAAACATGCCAAAGATAAAATATTTTTGTATTTTTTATAATGAATGATATGTAAATGCAATAAAAAAGACTTTATAACTCCCAGACCCTGCAACACGTATCAGACACAAGCCAAGCAAGAAACTGAGATAAAAAGGTCTAATGCACTAATATCAAAACAACAAAGGAGAAAAATGACAAGAACAATATTTAACTAAAAAATGAAGAAAAAAGGTCTCTGGTAAAAAACAGAAGTAGTAGACAGACATCAAAGGCACCCAGTAAGACTTAGCAACACTCAGAACCCACCCAACATCTCTCAAACATCAAATTCACACCCAAAATAAGGGAAAACGCGACCATTCACGGAAAACTCACGTATATACGCGACTAATACTTCTATGACCTATGTACAACAAGAGGAAGGTGGTAAAATGATAAGCTAAGACCCAAATTACTTCAACAGGACACCAATGGGCTAACACACTTCTGAACCCGACACAGAAACACAGAGAAACAGAGAGAAATTCAAGCACATCGTGTACCCAAACCTCAACAAACAAGGAAATATCCCCAGCGGAGTCGCCAATTCTGTTACGTGGAAAACTTCCTATGGCTTGGGCTAGACCACAACAGACTATATGACACCAGAAAAAAACCCATTTCCATATGCAATAGAGATAATTAAAGCTAACACTAAGGGATAGAAGGTATACCTTATTCCGGAAGGTTATAGTAGATCCATGTTGAGCTTTTAGCCACACTTGTACCTACATTCCATTCTCAACAACAACGAAAGAGACAAGCATGATATATGTTAAGTGTTAGGCCTACTCTAGCATATATAAAACCAATATGTATAAATTGAAGTAACTACATCCATGGATAAAGACCATTCATAGTTACACACATACAATGGACAAGAAATGCATATTTCTATTGATAAAACAGAGATACAAGTGACAAACTATGTCGGCACCTCTTTGAAACGGAGAAACCAAGTCCTCCACCTGGGCCTCCACCACTTCAATCCTCCATCTCAATGGAAATCTCACAAGACAATGGAAAGCTTGGGAAGAGCATCAATGGCTTCTCAATAAGACAAAGGGATGAAGACTCAAGCATGCATGAATGGGGCACAAATCCACTATAGTTTCCTTGCTCTCATGAATTCTCCTCCTCTAATGCATCTAAGAGGCTCAATATATAGCCCTTCAGTAGGCAATGAAGGGTCGAGTCAGAGAGTTTCCAGGCATATGGAAGGCCAAAGGTCAATTTATTTGTGACTCATTGAGAAAAACTCCAAAATATTTCTTTTGGGGCACATTTCCTGATGTACATGGGTCATAGTGGGACAAGTTGCATGTACACGTGGGATGCAAGCTTGTTACCCGTGTATAGAAATAATTAGATATATTTTAAGGGTTTTCTTGGAACATCAAAGTATATTTTGAGCAAAAGGGGTCCAAAGAGTCTGCATAGGGACAGGGAAGGCCATGCAAATGTGATCTACCAAGTGTGGTAAAATCATTTGTAACACCTGGAATCGTATAAAAGGGCCCAGTCTTCTACCTAAAATTTATTATTTTGATAAACTTATCATGCCACTTTCTCTTTCTCTTTCTCTTAAACAACATATATTTTTTGTATGACAACTTGACAAATTTCATTGAGTTCATTGATTTTCTCCAAGAGACACTTTTGGGTTTATGAAAGATTCATTCCAACATGCAATGTAGTTTGTAAAGTGTTTGCTTCAAATTCAATTGAAAATACCACTTACTTACCATATCCAAGATCGTTAGGAGTGAAGTCAACAATATTTCACCAAGTAGTCATGTAATCCCAAAGAGATTATATAATTCTATTGGCCCAATCCCTTCAGTGGATATGCACATTCTTGGTCATAGTATACTCTAAGACTTTGTTAGTAACTTCAACTTAACCATTAGTTTGTGAATGATATGTTGTGGACTTTTGATGTCGAACTAATATTGCTTGGTAAGATCTTGTATGAGTTTAGAAGTAAATTGGGATCCATTATCTATAACAATTTCATGTGGTACATTGTTGTAGATAAAGATCTCTCCGTAGAGAAAATTTTCCACAACTTGTTATGTGACTTTCAAGAATGCTTTTTCTTCAACCAATTTGGTGACGTAATATGTACAAATAAAGATATGAGCTTTTTGTCCTAATGGGGTATTGATAGGTCCTACAAAATACAAATCTCATTTTTCAAAATGATCCACCATTAATTGAGCTTGAAGTGGCATCTCGTTGTACTAAATAAGTTTCCCCATTCTTTGCAACTATCACTCCTCACATATTTGTTAGCATCCCAAAAAAGAGTGGGCCAATAATAGCCCGAATACAACACCTTGTCTGCAGTTTGTTAGTCAACAAAGTGACCACCACATGGTTCATTGTGACAAGATTTTAGGATATTATAAATCTCATCCTCTCGAACACAACGGTGAATAACAATATTTGGCCCCATACTAACGAGGTAACCCTAAATCCAAGAATACATGGCACTTTGTTTGATAACTATTTATCACTCTTTTGGTGGGATGTAATGAAAGCTTTCTTGCAACCAAGTAATTAACAATGCATGCAAAACATGGAGTGTTAGTTGATAATTCAAATAAATGTTATTCTAAAAAACATCTTTTATAGGGATAAACTATGCATCATTAGTAAGCTTAGAAAGGAAGTTAGCTACAATATTATCTTTTCTAGGTTTATCAAGGATGGTAAACTCAAATTATTGTAGTAGTAGTAGTAACCACCTAGTCACTCTACCATTAGGAATGGGTTTGTTCATCGGGTACTGAATGGCAGAATGATTAGTATGAAAAACAAGACACCCAATAATATAGTGGTGGAATTTATTAATAGCATACATCATCGAAATAAATTTATTTTGATTCATTGTATAGTTTAATTTTGTGGGGGAAATATTTTTACTAAAAAAGTAAATGGAATACAGATCATTGTCTTATTTCTCTCCAAGTTCTACCTTGATGGCAATTTCTGAAGCATCCATGGATATGTGAAATGGTAAGGACCAATTTGGTCCCCTCACACTGGTGTTGTGGACAAGTTTTTTTTAGGGCTTAAAAAGCAAATTGACAGTGATTAGTACAATGGAATTCAATAATTTTTTCAAAGCAAGGAAAAGAAAGGAGATGTTGTTTTGGAATATTTTTCAATAAACTTGCAGTAATAACCACCATGCCCTAAAAATCTACGAACATTTTTCTGAGTTTAAGGGGTATGAAGCATGGATATTACCTTGATTTTTGCAGGTCCACTTTTATGCCTACTTGAGAAATATGATGATAAGGAACAAACACTTCAATTTATAGCATGTGACACTTCTTGGGGATAAGAAATATATTGGATTCTTGACATTTTTTAATACTTTACCCAAGTTAATCAAAGCTTCATAAAATGTAGTGAGATAGATAGTGAATTCATCCACGTATGCCTCGACATAATCATCTATCAACTTAGAAAATATACTAAGAAAAAACTTTAAAATTGTAGTGGGTGCATTGTAGAGTAAAAAAGGAAATACTCAATAGGAAAAGGTCCCCCATGGACAAGTGAAAGTAGTTTTATCTTGGTCCTCGGGGGTGATCAAAATTTGATTATACACATTGAATTAGTCAAGGAAGGAAAAATACTTTTTCCCTACCAATGTATCTAGGACTTGATCTATAAAAGGTATTGGAAAATTTCCTTTAAGTTGGCTTTATTATGTTCACAATAATCAATCCAAATTCAAAATTTCCCATTTTTCTTAGGAACGGTTACTAGCAATGATACCCATTAGATATTGGAAATAGGATAAATAATATTAACATTGAGCAACTTTTGTTGCTCTTCCTTCACTATTTGTCATAGTGAAGGGTCCATTCGAGTTTGAGGTTGTTGAATAGGTCAGGATTCATGCTTCATATAAATATGGTGAGTACATGAGTCAAGATGAATGTCTCTCATGTTAGTGCATTCCAAAGCAGATGCACCATTATATTCTATAATCGGAGTTAACAATATTTACTTCTGTAGAGAATCCAATTTGAAGTTGATGCTCAATGTGTTTCCTCGGTTGAGTTCAACATATTGAATAGAAAACTTTGTCATCACACAAAATTAATGAGGCATGTAGTATCATTGTAAGGAGAGCGAATCCATCGATTAGTTCTCTTGAACATTTTATCCAAGATATAACTGAAAAATGTGAAGGTTGGTTGCTAGAATAAATTCGAATCTATGATAAAATTGTTGATCATATCATCGTCGGTCTCCTTGTTATATAAGACTAATTGATCTAAAATGAGTATCTGTGAAACAATCTCTTCATCACTATCTTCACACCCAAATATCTATATCATGGTCATTAGTAGGTTTGTTAGGTGTCTACAAGGTTAACTTCTTGGTTGAATTCATGTTGGGTAAAATATGCACTATCTAATTCAACACTTAATTGTCAACTTGGGAAGGTAGCTTGTGAGATGCAAACACTATATGTGCAGGACTGAAAGCCTAAACTAACCTAGCCTAACTTATCCTAGAACTGGTAATTTACTTAAAAGTGGAAAGTGAAATCTAATTCAGAATGGAAAACTGAGTCACTTGCATTCTTAAAGAATCTATCCTATTATTTATCAAACGACACTACATACAACACTTTATTCAGACACTACATACGACACTTCATTCAAACTTCTAACTAGGAATTAAATCATACTTTTCTATCAAATGTAAATCAAACTTGATTATCAATTCAAGACTAACTCTATGCCATTATACCCTATGACCTATACTTAAAATTGCAATGGAAAAAAATGTCTAATCCAGAAAGCAGCGCTTGGTCCTAAAACGAACTAACTAATGAAAGCAAAACTAACTACTCAAACTTGCAGCAAATTATCTAATCTATGTTATGAATGAGAAAACTATTCTACTTATGCAAAAGTAAAGATCTATCTAAGAATGCAATTACAACTTGATTATTAAAGAACGAAACTAAGATTTAAGCTATAGAATTTATAAACTAATTAAAAGATAAACTATTATATTTCTTAAGAAAACGAACTAACTACCTGATCTATGGAATTCAGCCTAATTATTTAACTATGGATCCATAGAAAGCTAAGCAAACATTATTCTAAATACCAAGCGTAAAGAAATGCGTTGTGAAACAGTAAACTAATTGAAAGAAAACTATTTAATTAATCTAATCTAATCAGCAACTAACTATGAATTGACAGAACTAAATTGAAATACTATTGTAAAGTCTTACTATAAAGCGATAAACAACTTGCAAGTAAATCTATTTAACTTCTATCTATCAAATTGAAATGCGTTCTACTGTGAGAAATAAAGAACAAGTGAACCCTATGCTATGTAAATGAAAAGAAAATACACTATTCAATCGAAGCAAATCTATTTTCTATCTATGGCTAATGAAATTAAATGGAAATGTGCTATCTATTCTAAGTCTACTTCCTAACACTATCTCTCTCTATTGACGAAATTCTAAAGATGAAGTGCAGGTCTATGGTGACAAAAACAAATGCAATCAATCAACAAAAGAGAAAATGTAGTTCTGAATTCTACCTATGGTAAGATGTAAATCTGAAAATTAAACTAAACCCTACAACTATCAGGAAGGCATGATAGAAAAACAAAAACGCAAAAGCAATGAGAAAGGGCAAAATGCATGGAAAGCAACATGGATCTGGAAACGTGAAAGAAAAATGCAGAGGTCTGTTCAAATTTTGGAAATGGATCAAGGTTAGGGGTAAATGAGCCAGTTTGGGAAGTGGGTTCCAAACCGTTTCCCCAAATTCCTTACGGTTTGTTCACACGCTTCCCCTGAAATTTGTCTCCTGACAGAAAACGTGAACATAGTTGTAAATGCAACAAAATGTAAACATGAGAAGAAAGATGGGCAGAGGCAAGGATGCAAAGGCGTGATGGTCAAAATCATAATGGAAAATGAAATGAACAGAAACGCAGAGGTAGTTTGTAAAGGGGAAAAGCAATGAGCTGTAAATACCTACACTAAGCAAAACGTGAATGACAGAGACTAAATGACAAACACTAAAGTGACAGGACAGAAATAAAGCAAGAAGGAAATGACAGTAAAACAGGAATGGAAATACCTACATAGAGCTCTGCAAACTATAAATTAATTAAGCTAATCAACACAATTAAATCTAATCGAAACTACAGGAAATTGAAGTATCAAACAAAGTGATATCTAACAAATAAATTGCAGAAACAAATACTTAGCTCACAGAGACAACGACTGAACAAAACAAATAGGTTGAATCCGGATTCTAGACAGAAATACACACTTGTCACTGAGGGGCCCTCTCAGGTAACAGTGGCTTCCATTCACGAGCTAATCAGTCACCAACCATGAAGCAAAAGATAAAACCAACAACTGAACAAAACTTTTGTATTAAAACTAGAAGCAAAATTTACAAAACGCTTTTTTTCATCTTTATGTCTTTGTTTCTCAACCTGAGACGTCTTTATATCATTTTTTAAAATGGGAGAGCAGGTCTACCCTTTCAGATCGTCTCCCACAATCCGTGCGTGTTGGTTCCTTTCACATGAGCAGTTGATGCGTTGTCAGGCTGGGCGAATAGGAACACGGATCTTTTGGAAATGGTTCATTTTTAATGGTCACTGCACGTCTTTCAATCTCAAACCAACCTGATCAGATATCTTTTAATTCACGGAGCTAATGATGTGGCATACTTAATAGATCCCTAACTTGGCGACTTTCAACGGTAGCAATCAAATTCCATTCTTTAATGTGTGTTCACTATTTCTGGCATCTCAACGGATTAAGAGTTTGTTGAGGGAAAAAATGATATTTCTCCCGCAATCTTAGCGATTTGTTGATGAATTCCTAGCTTGAGATTTGTCTTCAACAATTTTTGCACATACGTGTGGAGCGTGACATTAATTTCCACGACACCTCTTCCTTTCTCAGTAATGAAATGAACTTATGCATGATATCTACGATCTGGTGCAAAGTATGACGAAAATAATAGTGATTTCCTTTCTGTAATGTCTTTATAGCAGATCTTCACCACCGCATAATCCTAGGAGCTAATATTCACTTGGAGTCTCCCTGTAACCTTTTATATATATGTGAACTACATTTGCCTTGATCCTACACCAAAATACAATGTAGCATATTAAATATATTTAAAGGAGCCGAAACCAAAGCTAATTCAATGCAATATACTTGCCACATTGGATTTTAGAGGACTATGGAAAAGAGTTTAAATCATAACTGTGTAAAATAATTTTCACTCTATCCAAATATTACATTTTATTTATAAAACAAATTACGAAGAGTCCTTTAAAGTAAAGGATAATATTACTTTATTTTATTTTATATGAAGTCCTATTTTATTAAAAATAATATCCAATATAAATATACTTTCATATGAAGGTAACAAGGTTTAAAATGTGAAAATTTCATAAAGCCAAAGTCAATAGTGAAACCAATAGGGGATATGACCATGATAATATAACAAACGGTGGCTGATTCATTTTCCAAAAATATATGGCTTGCCTAATTTGGGCTTACTCAATTTTAATGCATTGAATATATTGTAGAGAATTGTGAAGACATATTTTGAATTACATGGTAAGTAAACTTTGGATTAAACTAAGTGTAAATCAGAGTAAGATTTAATGATGATTAACCTTTTAAAAATATAGATTATTTTAAAATATAATATATTTTAGCATCATATCAATATGAAAATACATGAATCAAATGATAAAACCAAAAGTTTAGTAAAATTTTAATGAAGCTTAAAATAATTTGTTTTCTGAATGAAAATAGAATAATCAAATATGTTTTATTTTAAGAGAAAACAGATAAAAATTAATATATCTTCATAAAAAATTAATATATTTACTCAATTAAAAAATATCATTTCTTTTTAAAGTATATTTTGAAGGCATAAATTGAATTGAGTAAGGTCAATGAAAAATATATAAAAATATCGAAAAAAAACCAACAAGCTACAAGGTTTGGTCACCGAAGCACCACATCAAAAGCATAAGCCCAAGGAATCAAGATGAAAGTATGGTACAAGAATGGGATCCACAAGATCCGAAAAACAAAGGCAATCCAAACTTAGTGAACCAATAAGAGACATGTCATCAAACCTAGTGCGGAACTTAGGACCGGAAGAAGGGCTGAATGAAAGGTTAGATGAAGTACCGAAATGTTTATCATTTACACAATATTGTGTTTAATACATTAAAAATAACATATTATGCTCACTTTACATTTACGAGATTTTAATTAATAAAACAAAGTAAAATATAGCCTTATTGAACATAGATGTGTTAAATCATGGTAGATAGGATGGGAAATTGATGTAAATAACATCATTATAAAAGACAATTCCGGAGCCCAACAATTCCCTTGTGCTATCATCATGTCTCTGGTAATTGTTGATGTATTTTTAACTTCGGAATGTATTCCCTTGTATATTTTATATTGTATGTCATTGTACCCCAACGAAGATGTTTATTCCTCTGATCGGGAGAGTCATTAATATAATAAAGTCATGTAAAGTCATTGAGGTTAACCCTCCGTTGTAAGTTGGGGCAATAGTCCCCACAATTGAGTCATATTAGGGTTATTAGACTCTACTAGCGAGGTTGGCCCTGTAGAGTAATTGTCAAGTGGAAACCAAGTATAAATAGAGAGTGAGACTCTCTATTTGACACACACACTCACTCAACAGTAGCGCATGAGTGAGAGAGGAGTAGCTTGCACAAGTGAGAGAGAGAACATCTGTCGAAGATCATCTTTGTATTTTTTGGGTTTTACTGTTGTTATTGGTGCTCATTCTATCTCTGATGAAGTTGCGAGGTTTTCTCCTTTATGGTTTTCCCTAGGAAAAATCTTTGTGTCTCTTGTGATTATTGTTGTGCATGTTATTCTTTCAGATAAGATCCTAGATCATATTGTTTAAATGATAAAAATATAACATGGTATCAGAGATAACCTGAGAAGAAGACATTGTGCAGCCGCAGAAGCTAGGGCGTCTTACCTTTCGGGTCTCTCTTCACAGATCATCAGCAAAAGGAGGCTAGGCTAACTCTCCATTTAAGGGCGCATCTTTCTGTCGAAGCAGAATTTGATTCCGAGCATTTTCAATTTTTGACCTGTCACTACTGCAAAAAATTTGGGATTTTCACAGAATAGGAATTTTTGTGTGAACCCAGCATAGGATTGCTCTCCTCCTTAAAATCGAAATTTAGAGACCAATATCGAAGTTTTTGGTTGGGTAGAACTCAGGGAAAGTCAAACCCTAATTTGAAAACACTAAAAGACTAAAACTAGTCATTTTGGTTACATGTCGAAGATAAATTCCTGATGTACCCTGTGTAAAAGTTTCAGCCTCATATTCGCTATATTATGGGAGATATGATTCCTCCAAATCAGGGTTCCAGCCTCTCCCAGGATTCATCCCTAAACAAGACACCTAGGGAGAATTTCTATATCTCGGGATATGAAGGTCCAAATGAAATTTCCTAAGATGTTACAGATAGGGAATAGACTGTGCTTTCTGTGGTAAAAAATTTCGACCTCGAAGGTGAAACAATGACACGTGGCAGTCTATACAAGTTTTCTATGCTAAACAATCCTGAAATAAGTCACCTTGGTAAGACTCTCATAAGTCCCAATTGGTGAAACCAATTATGCTCAAAACTCCGATGTTGGAAAGCAGACAGACGAGGCTACCTCAGTGCAAAGTTTTAGACAGAGAGGAGCAGTAATTTTAGATATACCACAGAAACAATATCAAGAAATTCTGCATAAGAAATTGAACAAAACTAGGGCATCATATATTTTGTAGTTCTGATCACAGTTTTGGGAAAATGAGTATGCTGCTCAGCTCACCTTGAGGAGGCGCATCTTTATATCCAATTAGATCTGAAAGATTCCAAGTTTTGAAAATTAGGGTTTCTCTGACAAACCCTAGACCAACCAGCTCTGGAGCCAAGACAGACACCTCAAATCGGTAAGATCTAAATTTTTGGTATTTACATTTGAGGTTCTCATTTCAAAATGACTAATCACACCAGCTTGATGACAAGCTTGGTGAAGCTGACAACTTTTGAGTATGGAAGTATAGGAACTCCGTGATCCTTGAAGAAATTGACTTAGATCAGCATTTCAGTAAAGAAGTTCTAAAGAGCCAGAGGGAGATGAGGCTAAGGCTAGAGCCAAGAGAATCATTGCAGATTCTATTAAAGATCATCTCATCCCTCATGTGTCATCCTTGAAGACACCAAAAGGAAGTGTTCGATGTTATGATGAAGCAATCGAAGAACAATAAGATATTATTATAACCACCTTGAATGGCCTCCTAGGATCATGGGATTAATTCATTCAAGGAATGTGTGCCAGAAGGAAGTGATTACCTTCATTAGACTCTGGGAAGAGTGCACACAAAAAGAAGCTCGACTCATAATAAGAGAAGAGAATATGGGAGCAATTGAATATCAAGTTCTCATGATTCAAATAATATCCCTCAAGCGATGAGGAATATGAAGGACTCAATTCTTGAAGAACCTCTTATCCATCTTAGCATTTGGATAAGAAATGATGGTGTTATGAATGAAGAAGATGATGAAGATGAAGGTTCAAGAAGGAGTCTACCCATGAAACAAATAAAGATAAGTATTTGAATTGTCTTTTCCTATATATCTAGTTGTTTATATGGCATTGCTTAGTTGTGAAATGTATTATGCATGATAGAATGTTTGCATTAATGAGCAATATACTACTAATATGCATGTTATGGGTAAGTAGCCTATAGTGCTATACAACACTCCATTGCTACTTATCTAGGATGAAACCTCTTTGCTGACATATTGGTATTAGTGCATAATCTCAATAATGTTATGGTAGAGATGGAAGGCATCTGGAAAGTTTATGTGTATACGAGATATGGATGAATGTTGTATTGGCTAAAATAGTTGCATGATTATATCTTTATGCATAATAATTTGTCATTATGAATATGCCTTAAGAAATGTTTCTAACCATACAACTGGTGCATTTGACTTGTAGGAAAGATCGCGTATAATCACCTACAAGAAAAGAAGGATGAGACTTGTTCTGAAGAACTAGTGACGACAGTTCAATATTCACTTCAATAAGCATACATGAAGAGGAACCTGAAGCATCTCGGGTCAAAGACAACATAGCGAAAGAAAGAGCTTTAGAAGAATATAAAGAGAACGGTAGATCCACCACGAGAGATGAATACCACCTTGGGCACGAGAAATAATTTAAGATGAAGAATAATATGAAAATACTTTCAAAGAAAGAAAGAGGCCCCGGACATAATGCAGTTATGTGACACTCTTGAGCGACATCATTGATGCAGGGCCTTCCAGCGATGAAGAAGTAGCTAAGAAGAAAGGGAAGGAGAGCACCAGTTCAAGAAGAATGATGTCTAGGATGTGGTATCAAGACCTAAAGGGAAGTCCATAGTGTCTTCCAAATGGATCTACAAGATCCAACATGCAGTAGATGGAAACATCTAGGGATACAAGGCAAGATTCGTAGCACGAGGATTCTCACAGAAAGAACGCATAGACTACGAAGAGACATTTGCAGCCACTGGAAGTTGAGACACATGACATGCAGACTCATGTGTGCAAATTAAAGAAGGCCTTGTACAAGCTCAAAAGGCACACATGGGATAACACATACATGACGAGCTTGAAGATCACCTAGAGTGATGAAGATCTTAACCTTTGCTACAAGGTTGAAGATGAAAGCCTATAGAGGATGACAATCTCACAGATGGATGCGAGAAGAACTTTTCAAAAGGTTCAAGATATAGGATCTTGGTATCTAGTGACCCTAGATGGATACATAGAATATTAGTAGCAGAGGAAGCTACTTGTCACTCCAATACAGAATGTTTCAATACATAGAATACAAAAGGCAAAGGGAGAATGATGCTCCACTTCAGAGGGAGTGACTGCAGAAGATCCTGAGGTTCGACACGGTACAATAGGATGGACATATTACTGATGGCTCTAGGATTTACTGAGATTAAAGTAGATTCCAACCTTTGCCTCAATATTTAAGGTGGAAGAATAGTGATGCTCCTGTTATATGTCGATGACCTGTTCCTGACAAGAAAAGAGGAACTCATTAAAGATGCAAGAAGGAGACTTGATGACGAGTTCGAGATGAAGGACTTGGGTATGATGCATTACATTCTAGGCATGGAGGTGTGGCAGAGTGCAGATGGAATCTCCCTTGGACAAGGGAAGTATGCAGTGGAGATCCTAAAGACGTTCAGGATGATGAACTACAAGGCCATGGCCACACCTATGGCATCGAACCTAAAGCTTTTGAGTGATGCTTCATGAGAGACGGTTGATGCCACAATGTATTGTCAGATGATTTGTTCATTCATGTTCCTGACGAATACAAGAACAGACACATGCTTTGCTATGAACGACCTGGCCAGTTCCTGACGGATCCGAGACATCCTCACCTGGTTGCAAAGCATGCAGTGAGGTACCTAAAGGGTACAGTTGAGTATGGGCTCAAGTATGATACGAATCAGAAGAATAACATGCATGGTTATGTTGATTCGGATTGGTAGAGCCACTGAGAAGAAGAGCACCTTGGGTTGCCTCTTCAGTTTGAGATCCAATAGGGGCTACTAGTTTGGAAGGATGCAATCATGTATAGTGCTAAGTATAGCCAAGGAAAAAT
This sequence comes from Pseudotsuga menziesii, assembly GCA_001517045.1. Classification (NCBI taxonomy): domain Eukaryota; kingdom Viridiplantae; phylum Streptophyta; class Pinopsida; order Pinales; family Pinaceae; genus Pseudotsuga; species Pseudotsuga menziesii. The sequence goes on along the minus strand of LPNX011020899.1, from coordinate 1,045,874 downwards.
ATGTTGCCACTTGCTTGGTTATTTGTGAGGTAGTATGTTTCTTTTGAAAGCTACTGTTTTATTTGATTGATCTGACTTGCATTTTTGTATGATGTAGAGAGGAGAAATGAAGCTCCAGTGTGTACTTCAGATTGAGGTTCCTTCCAAGGGGAAGTGATGAGTCCAAGAGCCTTTTCATTCATGTTCCTGACGAATACAAGACCAGACACATGCTTTGCTATGAACGACCTGGCCAGTTCCTGACGGATCCAAGACATCCTCACCTGGTTGCAAAGCATGCAGTGAGGTACCTAAAGGGTACAGTTGAGTATGGGCTCAAGTATGATACAAATAAGAAGACTAACATGCATGGTTATGTTGATTCATATTGGTGGAGCCACTGAGAAGAAGAGCACCTTGGGTTGCTTCTTCAGTTTGAGATCCAATAGGGGCTACTAGTTTGGAAGGATGCAGTCATGTATAGAGATAAGTACAGCCAAGGAAAAATATGTTGCCACTTGCTCAGTTATTTGTGAGGTAGTATGTTTCTTTTGAAAGCTACTGTTTTATTTGATTGATCTGACTTGCATTTTTGTATGATGTAGAGAGGAGAAATGAAGCTCCAGTGTGTACTTCAGATTGAGGTTCCTTCCAAGGGGAAGTGATGAGTCCGAGAGCCTTTTCAACATGGTGGCAGGTTGGGCTTCCCATCGTCGGATGTAAGTGTTGAGCCTTTCCGACATGGTGGCAGGCTAGGCCTCCCATGGTCAGATGTAAGTCATGAGCCTTTCTGACATGGTGGAAGGTTGGGCCTCCCATGGTCAGATGTAAGTGCTGAGCCTTTCAGACATGGTGGCAGGATGGGCCTCCCATGGTTAGATGTAAGTGTTGAGCCCTTCCAATATGGTGGTAGGTTGGGCCTCCCATGGTCAGATGTAAGTGTTGAGCCCTTCTGACATGGTGGCAGTTTTGGCATCCCATGGTCGACTGTAAGTGCTGAGCCTTTCTGACATGGTGGCAGGCTAGGCCTCCCATGGTTAGATGTAAGCGCTGAGCCCTTCCCACATGGTGGTAGGCTAGGCCTCCCATGGTTGGATGTAAGTGCAGAGCCCTTCCGACATGGTGGCAGGTTGGGCCTCCTATGGTCGGATGTAAGTGCAGAGTCTTTCTGACATGGTGGTAGGATGGGCCTCCCATGGTCGAATATAAGTGCTGAAGATGATGAAACCTACATCCAGCATGAAAAAGGGCTGGTACTGTAGATGAATACCTGGCAGAGGGTCAGGCCTACATCCAGCATGAAAAAGGGTTGGCTCTGTAGAACTTCCTATGACGAGTAGAATTGAGAGATAGCACCATTTGCTCGAGATAGTAGCAGCAGTGATGATGATGATGATCCAGTGATGATCCATTGATGACGATGATCCAGCTTTGCTGATAATCCAGTGATGATGATGATCCAACTTTGATGATGATCTAGTGATGAATACTTGTGCTGATGAACTGTGTCGAGAGAATACCTTCCTAGTTAAGAGGGAGTGTTGATGTATTTGTAACTTCGGAATGTATTCACTTGTATATTTTATATTGTATTTCACTGTACCCCAACGAAGATGTTTGTTCCTTCGATCGGGAGAGTCGTTAATAAAATATAGTCATGTAAAGTCATTGAGGTTAACCCTCTATTGTAAGTTGGGGAAATAGTCCCCACAGTTGAGTCATATTAGGGTTATTAGACTCTCCTAGTGAGGTCGTCCCTGTAGAGTAATTTTCAAGTGCAAAACAAGTATAAATAGAGAGTGAGACTCTCTATTTGACACACACACTCACTCAACAGTAGCGCATGAGTGAGATAGGAGTAGCTCGCACAAGTGAGAGAGAGAGAGAGAGAGAATAGTTGTCGGAGATCATATTTGTATTTTTTGGGTTTTACTGTTGATATTGGTTCTCATTCCATATTTGATGAAGTTGTGGGGTTTTCTCCTTTATGGTTTCCCCGAGGAAAATTCTTTGTGTCTCCTGTCTCTTATGATTATTGTTGTGCATTTTATTCTTTCAGAGAAGATCCTAGATCATATTGTTTAAATGATAAAAATATAATAGTAATACATCCTTGATTGCTTGAACCAATGGACTTTTGACCCTCAGTTCCCCTAGAAATTCAAACTCAATTTATGCCAAAGGTTTATCTAGACTTAACCTCTATAGATAGGGAGGGAGTTGTATAACCCCATACTAATGTTGTTAGGAATATTTTGGAGGAGTGGTTTGTGGTGTACTAAGTGAATCATATTGATCTTGTGCATAATATTTTCCCACGGTTTCTTGTACTTCTTCTTAATCATTCTTTGTGATGATTGGAGGAGTGGAGTTATTAAGGACTCCCCTTGATTCTTTATGATGATTGGAGGAGTGGAGTTATTAATGAATCCCCTTGCTTTTAAATGTATATCTTGAATATCATAAGGGTAAGGGATGCGAGTAAGGAATCCATACAACTCAATGTTGTAATTAGACTGGGTTGTTTTATTATTTGGGTTAGCACTTGGTTGGGCAGGTAATTATGGTCTTGGAAAAGGATTGTTAATAGGCAATTGCATTGCTTTTGTTGTTGAGGTGCTCGAAACTGTTGTTGTGGGAAATATAGGGTGGCCCATTGTTTGGTTCCACAAGTGAATCCCATCCAACCTTGTGGCCATTGATATCCTTGGGTTGGTTGAGGTGGCCATGGCATGTAATGATACGAAAGTGGAGAGGGATATTACAAATGTTGGTTAGTCCAAAAAATATTATAAAAATGAGAAGGATCTTGGACCATACTTGTGGGGGGGTTTTCATGGCCGCTTTTGTACAATGAAACATATGTCCTTTGTTCCCTCATTAGTTCCTTGATATACAACCTTGAGTCTTGGACGAGAAGGGAAACTACAAGTAACATTATGTTGTTCACAAATTATATAGATGTCAACATTGTTCAATGGACAATCCCTACGTGGGTGATTCTTCTTGCACTTAATAAAATATAGATAAAGCTATATTTACTTATACCTACTTCTTTGTGGAATTCAATATTTCAATTGGTGAGCTCAAGGAACTAAGAATATCGATTTTAAAATTATCCAATAAATTACCAATTTATGCTCAGATACTCCCCCTCCAACCGATTTTAGGATTTGACAATTACCTTTGGGACACTTACCATGCGTTCATTTACTCTTGAATATTGTCCGCACAATTCACAAATTCCATCATCCGTTAATCGACAAACATACCATGCTCCCATTATATTCAATACATCAATACAGTCATCTTGAACCCCACAAAGAATAATGGTTCAAAGGTTTTCTAGATACATTTTATGTTTTTTTTTAATCTTTCTAAGTTATGTTGGATTCTCTCAGCACAGTCCTCTAAAATTTCTTCTACTTTTTGAGATATTTTAAATATTTCCTCTCACAAGTCTCTAACTTTATAGTAGTCTTCATAATTTTTCAAAATTCTTATCTCATCTCCTCTAATGTTTGATTACTATTTCCCCCAAGTCCCATGGAACAACGAAGTGCTTCTTCTTGAGAGTTGTTGGGAATAGTTTAATCTTTTGGGCATCAAAGGAGTAATCATAGCTACAGTAAAGTACATCGAAATTGAAGAGAAAGATATCAAGATCTTCACTAGGCATACCATGAAAATTTGGTACTAGGTTAGTAGGTCGGATGTTCTTCATTTGAGCAGCCATCAAAATCTTGAATGGGGAATTCAAAATTTGCAAGCAGTTTCTCATTAGAGCCTTCACACTCTTACTCAACCATGTTATGTAAAGGATTCACTTTCCAACCACTTGGTTGCTTAATGGTTACTTCCTCTTTAAAAGAGGTAAAGTATTTATTGTTGAACTTGATTCTCCTAATATTCAATATTTTCCTATCCACTAATCAGATCTTCTAGTTGAACAGTTTCAAGTGTAGAAGGAATAAGAATTGCCTCAACTACAAAACCATCTTATGCAGCACCAAGATCAGAGTCAACAATTGTTTCCAAATTGATTGAGAATTAGAAGTGTTTACTATTCTCCCCCACCTTACTGATGTTCCTGCCTTAGGGTTAGTCTTTTGGGTGGTTCTTATAGCACCACAGTATCGTGCTCTTGGATTTATGGATCCAATGATGCATCTATAGGAAGTAATGCAGAAGCACATTGTGTGAGATCTTGTAAGGTAAATTGTCGACAATTCCTACGATGAAGATCTTGTTACCATGTGCTAGCTAACTCAAAAAATAAAAAACTTCTTAACCCTTTGACACCTCCTTGGGAACGACACCAAAAATATAAACAAACCCATTATATACCTTATTAATTCAAACATGGCACCTAGTTTGCAAGTACATTTAACTATTAGCCTAGGGCTAGTATGCTTGCGAGGTATCATGCAAAATAATTGCAAAACTTCAACATAAATTATAATTATGAGTTCTAACATGCTCCTACAAATCCAAAAATCCAATTCAACTTGTAATAAAGTAAACCTGAACTAAATTGCAGGAAAGTGGTAAGCTCATGCCGTTGTTGTAACCAAATACACAACTATGAAAAACAAAGTATATAAATAACAGTTGGTGCAACTGAAGTGCTTTGTCCTTACAAACATTTCAATAATTACGGAACAAGAATCTCTTTCATGCAAATGTTCATTAATCTCCAAGAATATACATCTTACTATTTAAGCAGATATCTATAGTTCTATTGGTGTTATTATGATTAATTGATGGTCGGATGCTTGCCGATTCTAGTATGTGCAATACACGTGGAATATACAACAATAATAGGATGTGCAAAAACCACAATAGTTGGACACATCGAAATGCCTATTGAAATGGGATTTGCAACAATGATGATGTGGAAGGAGTTGAAACAATCATGGTTTCACAACCATGATTATTTAGGCACAGTTGCAATAATTGTGATTCCATAGCAAAAAGGAAATAATTCTCTTAAACCACCGAGAACTCGTAGCACTAAATTTGTAGCAAAGGAAAACCCTGCAATAGATATCAGTATCCTATTATGTAGTAATGAGACCTTTGATAACTTGTTCTATATCAAATTTTAGTATATGAGAATCCGAGTAAAATGCTTAACAATTGACCATAGCGATGAGGGTCAAAAGAGGATGGTAAATGTTGAAAGTGAAGATGGACAATAGAAAAAGGATGCCAAAATGAACAAAAAGATGAATGGAAATATGGAAAAACTTGGGCCCATTAGAGCTCCAATTCCAAGTGTGATTCATACAAATCCTTTAATTTCTTCAGAATACCTTAAGAATTAGTAGTGGATATGATATGATAACTCACCTCTTCACTTATTGTAGAAACAATCAATGCATAGGATTTCATGGCTTTGTACTTCCATGTTCCAAGATCTTTGTCTGTTATGTGTTTTGTAGGTTCAACTCCATTGTCTCCTTCACAAATTCCATCACAGAAATCAATGAAGATGAGTGTGTCTTTGATATTCCATGACCATTCTGGATAGTTCTCTTTTCCACTGAGCACCTCTTCGACAATAGAGACAAGATAATGCATCTTCAACAAAGACAATGTTGCAATATGCAAGCTTTTTAATACAATATTTGTATACAATACAATATTTGTATGCAATACAATATACACAATGGATATAGTGGAAAGTGTTATGGAATCTTGGATATCATGCAAAGCTAAAAGTTTCTAGGTCTCTCTACACATTAAGAAAAAGTAAAGGGGAGAAGCCACGCATTGCAGGGCACCATGGATAATAAAGAGGCTATTAGTAATGAGGTTCATACCGAGAATCAATAAGCAATTCAAGGAATTATATCCCCTTTACTTGAAACTATAATATATACTCAAGTCTTACATCTAATGATCGGAAGTGTTCATAATTTTTGAAAGCATACTATTTATGTTGTGGGAGAAGAGGTTTCATGCAAATATGATAATTCCTCCCAACAATCAAATTCATTGTAAACAATTGACGAAGCTTGTGATTTATGGGACGTGTATGAAGGAACTTTATCTAAGATCACTACTCAACCAAAATAATGGTTAAGGTTGTTCTCAAGGGAAAATGATACATTGTGAGACAATTCAATAGTTTAAGTGGAATTCAGATAGCTAGAGAGGAATTGTGGTGTGGGAGATGGGGTAGCACACATAGGTGATAATAAAACAATGCATAAACATAACCTAAAACAACATAAAATAATAATAGGTTAGAATATAACATAAAATAATGTAATTAATTATTAATAAAACAAGAATGCTTTAATAAATTATAATTAAACAAATAATACATAACATATGATAAGACAAATAAAACAAACATGGGATAATTTAATAAATAATTAACAAAAACAAACATGGGGTAATTAAATTAAGAATTGCATACATTATAATAATTTAAAACTATTAAATAGTATTTAATTTTTACACATAAGTTAATAATATAATAAAATTAAGAATATTATGTAACTATTAAAAGAAAATAATAAATAATAAAAAAAAATTAGACATTTATAAATAATAAAAAATGGATTAAAAACTAATTGAAATATATTAAACCACCAAAACCTAATTTATAACCTTAGAGTGAGCTACTTATGGACTATTCTATATTTATAAGGATTGGAGATCTAAAGATCCTCTCAGTCATCGATATTGTCCTAAAGATGAGCCAAGGATGGCTCAAAACGTGGACAATAAACTATCACATACCGCAGATTCTCCACAAGATGCCATTAATGCATAAATAATAACAATGTTGGTGTAATACCACTGTAGAGGCAATAAAATTGCAAAGGTAAATAATACAAGACACATAAATGAATTCTAATACAAGGCACCTTCTAATGCCTTTCTCTTACAATGCAATGGCTCCCGGATCGCGAAGAGTCCCCTTAGTACACATTCCTTCAAAGGGTGGAGGGAAACTTTAGTTATGGTATCTCAACACAACACACAAATTAGGGTTTACATGATTCCATAGATGCCAACTCGATGAGGATACATAGCATGTAAGAGTAATATGTGCAGTCGGCACGCAAGGGTAACAAAGAGGTGTACGCATAGGTGTATGCAAATTGTGCATGTAGAGGAGAAGATATCATGAATTAGGCTTTGTATAGGTAAGATGTAGGGTTTGTAGAGGTAAGATATAGGTGCTCAATACACAGACAACATATAATCATGGAGTTAAAAGTACGAGGGCTCTGATACCAGTAACAAGCCTCTGCCCTAGGATAAATCCAATACTTTAAATGAACTATATTGAATTTGAACCTTGAATAATAAATACATAAAAATTTTGCATTCGATTTCATCTTTCAATAGGTAAATTCTTATTCTCCTCCAACTCTTCATATTTCCTAATAATAAGAATTTTTTTCCTGACAAGAGCCTCGTTGATTGAATTTGATAACTTATCAACATAACATTCTATTAAATTGTATTATGCATTTTAACAACTCGTGCACTATCGTATTTTGACAACAAATCTTTGTCTTGAGAGTTATGTTTGTATGAGTGTTCATAAGCTTAGTTGTAATATTTCTATCACATTTACAAAATGACCATAACATGTTAAGGATAATGTGGAACAAATTCGTCTCATTTGATGGAATATAACATGAAAACGCGAAGGTACATGGAAAATTAATACTTGAAATGGAATATAACATGAAAACGCGAAGGTACATGGAAAATTAATACTTGAAAATGCCATGGAAAATTAATACTTGAAATCTTGAAAATGCCATGGTTTGTGCTTGCATGATTGTTGGAGTCACATGCTTAGGTTGTAGTTTGAATCCTAAATAGTATGTAGAGAAGAAGATTTTGGGAGTTCCAATTGAATGCATAAAAGAGTTTTCAAATCTTTAAGTGGAAAAGCTACCAGGTAAGTAAGGTTGCTTAACATGTTGCTTAACATGGTAAAGTTTATTTGTATATGTGGAAAAGTTGTATCATAACATGGGAGGAAAGGATCAAATTTGAAGGGCATGGTCCTATTTAATTAGAAAGGCTATGATAGATTCAACCCTTCATTGGTTACCTATTAAAATAAATCTTTCCTTTCATTTAAAAGTACAATAGTACATAAAAAAATTCATTGTATATTAAAATAAATGTAATCAAATTCCTTAATACAATGACAAAATTTGCATTGTTCCACAGTATGGTTTTTTATAAGTAATGTCTAACCCAAATAACCCAAAAAACCATATAGAGAAAAATTTAGAAACATAAAAAATTCCCAATAATATAAAGAAATCAATCATACTAGAGGAAATTTGGGGTCTAAAATGGGCCTTATAACAAAATGTGCCATGAATGAGTTGGATATAATTGGATTTTTTAAGCCAATAGAATTTCAATATCTTTGGTCAACCACTATGGTTGAGTTGGACATATAATACTTATGTATCATAATTTTATTTTACAATAGCTAACTCCATATCAACCTCACCTTGGTTAAGGTTATAAAACGATCATCTCGAAATACGATATATATACTTGAAATAATAAATATATAATATTTTATTTGATCACTACTTCCAACTTATTTAAAAAATAATTTTTGCATTAATTAAAATTATAGTGGAGACATTTTGAAATACTAAAAGCATTTACTAATCAATATTTAAAAAACAAAACTAAATAGTATTTAATTTTAAAAAGACTTATCTTGAAATACTAAAAAAATATTTAGTATTTTTAATATTAGAAAATATATTTAAAAAAAATAAATATATTTAATTACATGTCCAAATACTGTAATAATTCAAAAATAGTAATATAAAAAAAATACAATTTATATTATTTAAGTATACATCCTTTTAAAAATATCTACATGTATTTAATTACTACATCCTAAAGTAATTAAAAAATTTATATACTAACACAAACAAAAACTATGTTTAATATTACTAAATAGAATTTAATAAGTTTATATTAAAACAACGTATTAGTAATGTAAAAAAGTTTAAATTATATTATTATTGGTATTAGTGTAAAAATTAATATGTTTAATTGAATTTGTTTGTTTTATATAAATCAAAATGTTTAATTAAAAAATATTAAAATAATATTTAATTTAAATAAATAAATAAAACTATTTTTTATAAGCTTTATATAAACATTAAAATTAAAAACAAAACATTATAATTAAAAACGATTGATTTAAACAAAAATACTCTTATAATGAAATTTGATTTTAAGTTTTCTTTTCTACCTAGTTTGAATTTATCTTTTTCCATTCAATTTGATTTTACCTTTGCCCACCTACCCATTGTCCACCCAATTTGAATTTACCTTTACCACCCAATTTGATTTTACCTTTGCCCTCCCACCCATTGAGTAAATTCATATTAAAAAAGATAAAAATGGTCTTAATCATTGAGTCATTGATCAACTAACGATTAAACCATTGAAACCAAATCTTTTTTGAGCCGGATGATAGAATAACTATTTTACCGATGGAGCGTTGTAGGGTTTCGGTGAGGGTTTGGAGCCTGCTCGCTCCAGGATGGAGGTGCGCTTAGGCAGCGCAACCTCTTCCTCTTGGCCGTGGCGCTGTATCTTCATCCAGTTTTTCTTTCTGTTTATTGTTCGCTTCTTGAACCAGCACTTTGGGTTCTTCCTTTTCTTTGGTTGTAGGGTTTTTACTGTCCGCATCTCATCTACTCCTTCTTGGGACTGTATAATGAGCTGTTGCCGACGACTGGAGTCCATCCTCATGGGTTGAGGACTAGTACCAACCAGTTAAAACAAGTGGGAATTGTACATATTTGTCGACTTGGCTTGGTCCTTCTGATGGGCTGTGATTTGGATGGCTTGTGATTTCGCCACCTTTTTCTTGTTTCGCCGTGATGATTTTTTATCATGCTCTTAGAAGGTTCTTTTTCTCCGGATTTTTTGGGGGTTTGTCTGTCCTTTAAACCCACGTCTGTGCAGTGCTCCTATCTGAAAGTGGTTGTTGGCTTTAGAGTTGTGGTTATGATAAGGGTTTGACTTCTTTTAACCGTGTTCTCCCCTTTGGGTTCTTTCTTAACTAGGGTTTATATTAAAGAACCCCGCTGCGCCTGGGTTTATTTACCTCTCTCTTTCTACGGCTCCACTGGCAACTCGTTGTCTGGTGAGTCACTTGCTGCAGACTTCCATTCTGTCATTATGTCGAAGACCCATGATGGGTTGTCCGACCTTCGGACTGACTTCGCTGCAGCTCGTTTCCGTCGACGTAGAAAGGCAAAGGCCCATAAGATTTTGGATGGGAAACTTCGATTTGTGGTTGGTCGTGACATTTATTTGGACAGGGTGGAAGCACTTTGCGCCCGAGTGCTGATTGGCAGATTGGAATATGTATCGATGGAGAAAAAAGATTGGTTTGCTTGGGCCACTGAAAATTGGAAGCCCTTCTTATCCTACGTTCCAGCCATCAGTCCACGTGCTGGCCTTCCTTCGCTGGATTCTGTTGCCTCGCTTACAGATTTTTCCCGTGCGCCATTAAACCCTCCTTCTTTTAACTCTTCCCTTTCGCCTACTTCTCCTGTGGCTCTGAGGGGCTCTCCTTCACCCCCTCTCATTAGTAATATCTCTGTGATGGTTAGCAGAAGTAATCTAAAGACCTCCGTAACCTCTAAAGCTCTGGATGTTCTTTCCACTTGTGTCGGCCCTCCTACGCTGGTTACCGTTACCTCGCATTCAGAGTTTTCCCCTAAGCTATCAAACCCCCCTTCTCATATCCCTTCCTTTTCTCCTACCCCTCCTGTGGCTCTGCGGGGCTCTACTACATAGGCTCCTGTTGCAGCGATCCCAGAGACTATCTCGTCACGTCCTTCTCCTTTACTTTCTTCGGAAAGTCTTTCCCCTACTCCTCTCTTTACTAATGCAGATTTCCTGCCTGTCGTTACCTCTGGTTCTTCCCCCTTGTCTCCACATAGTCCTGCCACCTCTCCTTCCTTTTTCGATCCATCCTTACAAAAATCCTTGAGCATTTTTTCGGACAAGACCCCTCTGTCCCCCTCGGTCCTTCCTCTCGATTCCATACGTTTTGAGAATGTGACAATAAGAAGGAAGAAGAAATCTAAGTCTCCTCTTGACGTTGTGGATCTCATCCCAGCCCCTTACACTCCCTTATCCACTAGACTTAAAGCTGCAGCACGCAAGCCTTCCTCTCCTTCTCAAAGGGTCCTTAGAGCTTCGAGCCCTCATCATAATGGTTCCTAATGCATTTTCTCTCTCTGAATATTCGAGGCTTGGGAGGCTTCGCCAAGCAAAAAAGCCTTCATCACCTGATTGCTTCTCTCTCGCCTGATGTTGTTCTCCTCCAAGAGACAATGTCCAATTCGTACCCTGCCTTATTTGCTTTTTCCAAGCTCTGTCCGGGTTGGGAGTTTTGTGCTCTTGATTCTAAAGGTCTCTCTAGAGGGATTCTCTCTGGATGGAACCCTAAAGTTCTCAAATGTAAATATTTCCATACAACTGTCGGTATCCTGCTCAAGGCTTTGATCCGTGGCTCTTCTTTTGAGCTTTCTATACTTCTTCTTTTGAGCTTTCTATACTAAACTGCTACGGCCCTTATCTTAATCGGGACTCTTTTTGGATAGCTGTGGCTAATGGTGGTCTCCTCTCTTTACCTAATCTTATGCTGGCTAGAGATTTGAATCTGACTCTAAATGCTTCAGAGATATGGGGCTCTAGAGCTCAACTTGACCCTATGGGACCCTTCTTCTCCAAGATATTCTCTGATCATCATCTAGTGGATGTGGCACCCTCCTGTGCAGGCCCTACTTGGAGGAATGGTAGGATGGGGGAAGAAGGTATCTCGAAAAGATTGGATCGTTTTTTATTAGCAGACCAACTTGTTAACTCTCTCCCCAGGTATCGGGTTTGGACTCATAGATGTGGGATATCAGATCATTTCCCTGTCTTATTTGAATGGTTGGATCATCAGAGTTCTTGTGCTTACCCCTTTAAGTTTAACCAATCTTGGTTAGTCAATGAGGATTTTCTCAAGATGATTCGAGCTAAATGGCCTATTATACATACGGACAACTCGATGGATTCTATGTTTGAACTTGCATACAAGCTACGTGTCCTAAAAGATAAAGTCAAAACTTGAACAAAAATTGAAGCTCGGAAGATGAAGGATAAGTCTGTCTTCTTGGAAGAGGAGATAAATTCTTTACTTTCTTCCTCACATTCTGCTCTTTTAAATAATGACCAACAACTGACATTAAACTCTCTCAAGGTAGATCTACAAAAGATGTTAGAACATGAACTTTATTCAACAAGACTACAAAGTAGGGTTACTTTAAATGGGGATGCTAATACCAAGTATTTTCATGCGATGGCTTCGGCTCGGAAAAATCATAATGTTGTCTGGAGTTTGCAGGATGAAAGGGGTTGTTGGGTTTCGGATGATCATAGTATCAAATCCTTGGGGACTCGTTATTTCAGAAAGATTTTTGAAGATGATCATTTGACGAAACTTGCTACCCAGTTTAAGGTCATCCTTCTTTTCCCCTCCTTTATCAGTTCTGATGAGAATGTGGCTTTTACTAGCCCTGTCACTATTTCGGAGGTTGAAAAGGCACTCAAAACTTTTAAAAGAGACAAGGCGCCAGGCCCGAATGGCTGGCTTGTTGATTTTTACTTGACATTATTTGACCTACTGGGTCCTCTCCTTGTCAATATGGTGGAAACCTCTAGGATCTCTGGCAGAGTGGCTCCAGCCCTTAACTCCACTTTTTTAGCCCTCATTCCTAAAGTTGATCTACCTATTTCCTTTGCTGATTTTCGCCCCATATCTCTCTGTAATCTCTGCTATAAGTTGATCTCAAAAATTACGGCTCTGAGACTCAAACCTTTCTTAGATGCTTCCATTTCTCCTCAGCAATTCAGCTTTCTTAAGAATCGTCAAATCCTCGAACCCATAGCTATAACCCAAGAAGTTTTACATACTGTAAAAACTCTCAAAAGATGTGCTCTCATCCTGAAGTTGGACTTGTCAAAAGCTTTTGATCGGGTTAATTGGACCTTTGTCCGTCTTATTCTTATTCAGATTGGGGTGCCTCTTGTTGGGGTGAATTGGATTTTGGGTTGTATCTCTTCAGCAAACTTTGTTGTCCTCGTCAATGGTACTCCTTCTTCCTTCTTTCCGGCTACTCGTGGAATCAGACAAGGCTGTCCTTTGTCTCCTCTTTTGTTCATCCTAGTTATAGAAGGTCTTAGCCTGTTGATCGAAGATGCAAAAAGGAACGGTAAGATAAAAGGTATCAAGATTTCATCTCGACTCTTCCTCACTCATTTACTTTTTGTAGATGATGTGATCTTGTTTGGTGTGGGTTCTTTTGAGGAATGGATGGATTTCAAAGTCATCCTCGATACTTTTTGTGAGGCCTCCGGTATGTGTATAAATATAAATAAATCATGCTTTCTACAAAATGATTTGGATGAGGCTCTTCTTCAAAACATTTCTGCACTCCTTCCTTACAGATTTGATTATCTTAACAAAGGTTTTGATTATCTGGGCTACTTCCTCAAGCCTTCGGGTTACCTGATAAAGGACTGGCACTGGATTGTTTCTAAATTTGAGAGGAGGATCTCCCATTGGACTAATAGACTACTGTCCATCGATGGTCGTCTAGTCCTCATTAGATCTGTTCTGTCGAGTATTCCTGTTTTCTGGTTGTCTCTCGTTTCGATTCCCGCCACTATCTTAGACAAACTCAGAAGATTGATCTTTTCATTTTTATGGGGCTCCACTTCAAAAAATAAAAAATTCCATCTTGCTGACTGGAATCTACTGACTCGTCCGACTTCTCTTGGTGGCTGGGGGATTAAGCACTTGCCCAGCTTCAGTCTTTCTCTGAGAATGAAGAGTTTTTGGCTTGCCTTAAATAGTGATGGCATCTTGCATCATCTCATTTCTGTTAAATATTTGAAAAACAGGCCAATTCATACTTGGTTAAGGGAAAAAAGATTTCATTTGTGGAATGCCTCGAATATTTGGAGAGGTTTCATTGCTACCTTACCATGGATTGGTAAAGGGATTATTTGGCATGTAGGAAATGGCTCAGCTATCCGACTTGGTGCGGATCCTGTTGTGGGTATTGGCTCCTCTTTTATTTTGCCGAGAGATTTGCGAGAGTATTTGGAAGATTATGGGATTAGCTCTCTAGCACAGGCTAGGAATCTTACTTCCTCTGCTTCAGGATACTGGTTCACGGCTGAGGAGCTTGAGCTTTCTGGCGATTGGAAAACAATTTGGGATAAATTTGTCAGGGGATTGGAATGTGGCAGAATTCAATTTTCCGATCAGCAGGATTCCCTTCTCTGGTCTCATAATAATTATGTTGGACCCTTAACAGCTGCGATAGGATATGATTGCATACTCTCCGTTAATTGTTTCGAGCTGCAAGATCCCGATATGAATTTCCTGTGGACTCAGAGCATTCCTCTGAAAATTGCATGTTTTATTTGGTTATTGGCTAGAGGTCATATTTTAACTTGGGATCAGCTTCAGAATAAGGGCTTCCAGGGGCCGAGTCGTTGCGTTCTATGTGAGAGGAATATTGAGGATGTGCATCATCTCTTTGTGGCTTGCCCCTTCAGTGTGGGTATTCTAGCTCATTACGCAGCTAAGTTTGGTTTCTACATTCCTCTCTTTGATTCGGTCTCCTCCTTTCTGGTTCAGTGGTTTAGATCCTCTGTGCGCTCAGCCCCTTTTAGATATCTACCACTTTTTATATATTGGAGTATCTGGCTTCTTCGTAATAATTGCCTATTTGAAAATAGGAAACCTGTCTTCCTCGCACTTATTTCTAGAATCGAAGGTTTTTTAAATTCTTACCCTGCTCCATTAAAAATTCATAAAATTCGAGAGATTGGCCCTAAACCTCGGATGATCTTTCCTTGTGGATTTTTCGATGGGGCTGCTGCTGGGAATATTGGTGGTTCAGGTTTCGTGATATATCTAAATGATACACATTTCTTCAGTTTCTCCTTGGGTTGTGGCTGCAGCACAAATACTAGAGCGGAATTATTGGCTCTTTGGGCAGTTCTTAGAGTTAGTTTAATGATGGGTCTTCCCATTCATTTGATTTTTGGTGACTCTATGGTTGTGATTTCTTGGCTCAACAGACTTTCTGCACTTGATGTTCCTGCTCTGATGCATTGGTGTGACGACATAAGAAATATGCTTCATTTGGCCCCCCAAGTGATTTTCAAACACATATTCCGTGAGCATAACTCAATGGCAGACGGTCTCTCTAAACATGCCTTGAAATTGGATATGGGTTATGGAACTTTCTTTGAAAATCTGGATGGTATGGTCATCAATTATGGCCAATTTGTTCTTTTTTAGTGTTGCTGAGTCTCTTGTATTTCAGCCTTTGATTTGAGCATTCGATTGATCATATGTTCCTGTTATGGATTGAGACCTCTATGCTCGTAAGTCTTGCTCAGGAATGTCTGTTTGACGTTCACCATTCGTTCGTTCTCAGTATAATCTGACCTGATAATTCAGGGATGATGAGAAAATTCTACTATGATCAGACTTTATTTATTAATTCTGGATGGCAGTTGACAGACTTGTTTTATTTATGTTCTATGTGTTGTACTAGATTAGCTTCAGTACTCTCAGTCACAATGATGGATTATGTAATTGATGTCTTTTGATTCTTATGAATAACAAAGACTGGTATTTTTTCCTCTAAAAAAAAAAACCATTTTACCAACTTTTAATCTTGTCTCGGGCTGGTTTGCAATTTGAAAGCTCGCTAGTGATGAAGCCATTGATCAACTAACGAATACACCATTGAAACCAAATCTTTTAATCTTTTAATTTGAGCCGGATGATAGACTAACCATTTGACCAGCTTTTAATCTAGTCTCGGGTTGGTTTGCAATTTGAATGCTCGCTAGTGATTAAGCCATTGATCAACTAACGATTAAACCATTGAAACTAAATCTTTTAATCTTTTAATTTGAGTCGGATGATAGAATAACTATTTGACCAACTTTTAATCTAGTCTTGGGCTGGTTTGCAATTCAAACGCTTGTCAAATGAGCTAATTGGGGCTCGTTATGTTTGCTTGTTTCTTTCAATATTTTTATATATTTTAAATCTTTTAGATTTTTATTATAAATATTATTTAATATTTTTTCAAAATTAACATGATAATAAAAATATTATATTTTTACATTTTAAATATTTTATAATTTTAGTATAAATATTTTATATTTTAAAAATCAACATGAAATGAAAAAAATTATAAAAGAATATATATGGTTTATTAGATTATATAAATTATAAAAACATATATTGTTTCTTGTTTTTATTTTATTTTATGTAATGTAATATTTTTTATATGAGTTAATATAAAATTTATATTAAAAATAATAGTGATTTTTTTTTATACTATTGTAATTATATTTTCCATTATAATTTAAATATGAATATATTTGAGTTTTGCATTTTATTAAATATATAAAAAGTAGTGGTATATTTATTTAAAAAAATTATAATATAAAATTTAAAAAATTCCACTATATCATTTATTATGTGTGTAAGAAAATCTAAATATTTCATTAATATTTTCAACCAATATATCTTTACTCTACATTAACTCAACATATGTGTCAACTGCCATTAATGAGACAATTTAGGTTGACTTTCATTAGATATAATGTGACATGGCATATTTGTAGTGTGATGTGGCTTTTTTATTATTTTCCTTAGGAGGCCCATTTTAGACCCCAAATTTCCTCTACAGTGAAAAACATTTATAACCATTCAAGATTCACTTGGCAAGTAGTATAACTTCTAGCATAAAAATAAAGGTTGGATGAAAATGAAATACAACCTATACAATGACCATTGCACATAGAGATAGGTAAATAAAAGAGATGGAGTGAGCCTAAAAAATATGTTCATGAATACCAAAATTATTATCTTGAATCACTTCAATAACAAGCTTCACTCATTTCGAAGAAGAAGCAAATAAATACTTATGAAATATGACAAAATAGAAAACTACTCTTGTGATGCACATACCTAAAAAGTTATTCAACAGCGGGAACAACCCAACCAGTATTGAGATCCACTAAGGGAATGAATCCCTTTATATATGCTTTTGGCCATTCAATTATGTGAATCAAAGGATATACATACTCCCTTATAGGAAATAGTCATTACAAAGGTATATTTTCTCTCTCTAGTGGAGATGTACACTTATGCAGGTCAGTGGTGGACTAGTGGTGCTAGGGTGGATGTGTACTTCCTTTGCTCAGGAAAAGTCGTTGGAGTCTAAAGAGGGTAGCAATACCTTATAAATTAATAGGGCAAGAAAGTGTGGAAGTAACCTAAGAAATGGTCAATGGTGATGGTGGAAACAACCTGAACAAGGGTTCAACTCGATAGTGGAACCAACTTGAGAAAGGGTAAACAGTTACTCCAATTTGAACTTGTGATTTTGACAGGAACAATTCAAGGTACCTCTTCCCCTTAAATCTCAATTCATAGGCCAGAGGAGAAGCTTAGTCAATCATGATTATTGCAAACATTGATTGCGATATCAAACTAGAAGGCAAATTTTCCTCTTATGACTTTTGGGGGCCTTTGAGAAGTACCTTCATGTATGTTTAAATACCAATGGATCCATTCGAGATATATGGATGAACTCTTATAGTCAAGTATCCATATCAACCATTCACAAACCCAACGAAAGAGTAAGTGACCACTATCTCGCTTACTAACATAAATATCCATGTCTCACTTCCCAATGACAAAGTAAATACTGATCGAAAAGTGATCAAGGCACTTTTTTCAACATGAGCCTTGATAATTATGTATGTTCACCTAAATAACCAGCTAACTCTGTCGAGTCTCGTTTGAATTTCTGAAGCTACATGTGTCCTGGCATGAGCTCCCTCCCCCTATCTAATTACTATAACTCTAGCATGTACTAAAACACGAAACAAGATAGAAATATAAAATTGAAAGAGACTCAAGAATCAATGGTGGTGGTATAAGTAGGCACAATCTAAGCAAGGTCGACGAGTTTGGAAATCAAAATAATGATAAATAAAATTTTAAAGTTTAAAACCACTTAAGTTCCAAACTTAAAACTTTCATGATCACATTTCCAAATTCCAATAACCATTTGATTAACCACAATTCCAAATCCACTTTCATAATCACATCTCCAAATTTCAATGACCATTTGATTTAACATAGTTCTAAATGCATATCCCCTAATTCCAATCATTCAACTACATTAAATTATAAACCAATGCAAAAAATGATGAATTCTAATTCTAATTTCTTATCATGCACAATTTAATGTCAGATTATGTGGCTGCATTCTCTATTAATACATTACTAATTCACCTTACACATAGAGTGCACATAGATTGGATGGGATTTGAGAAGGAATAGTTGCAAATCTACATTAAGTCTTTGAAGCATGTTTTCAATTGATTTCAACTATGGTAGCCTACCAAAACACAATCATCATTAATGCATTTATTTGCCTAACACAAAATAGTGTCAATTAATGCTTTATTTGCTACCATGCTATGTTGGTCTAACTTCCGATCGACCCAGCTTCAGACCCTTTGTTCATCAACAAGACCCAAGATATTGGCCCGACAGAGGGAAACTCCGTCGGCAACACTTGCGACGCAGACCAGTGCAAAAAATGATGAATTCTAATTCTAATTTCTTATCATGCACATTTTAGTTTCAGATTATGTGGCTGCATTCTCTATTAATACATTACTAATTCACCTTACACATAGAGTGCACATAAATTGGATGGGATTTGAGGAGGAATAGTTGTAAATATCATTAAGTGTTTGAAGCATGTTTCCAATTGATTTCAACTATGGTAGCCTACCGAAACATAATCATCATTAATGCATTTATTTGCCTAACACAACATAGTGTCAATTAATGCTTTATTTGCTACCAGGCTATGTTGGTCTAAATTCCGGTCGACCCAGCTTCAGACCCTTTGTTCATCAACAAGACCTAAGATATTGTCCCGACAGAGGGAAACTACGTCGACAACACCAGTGACGCATATGTAGTCTCACCCGATATATATTATGGGGACCTCCAGAACCAGGTTTCTGCAATTATGTTGGGGATTTAACTCTATAAGTCTATCAGATCACTCGACTGAAACAAGGAATTATACTTATGTTCTCATTGGTTCATTCAAGATAACCATCTACCATTTCATCGACATATCTGACAACATAATCATAAAACACTAACATATGTTAACTCGGTATAGGCACAACACATACATAACTTCATTCATCATTAAATATGCGCGACACATTCAGATAGGATTATTTTTATTAAACATGAACTCCACACAACATCAACATTAATAAACATAGAGATAATATATAACGTGAAAACCCATCTGGGAAAAACCACGAAGGTGCTCTTTATCTGACATGAGAATTGGTTTGGCACCTTTGGATTGTGCACTCAGCTTGTAGACTCTTCTTTAGGTATTCTTTACAATTCATTCATTCTTCTCTTGTATCATGCTCTTTGGTTTTGGTCGCTCTCTCTATGAATGTTTGATTTGCACACAACCTGGACCAATGTTATCTCTAAGCACTCTTTCTATGATTGATCTTCAAACCACTCTCTTTCGACCTTCCATCTACGACCCACTCACTCGACCCACCTGCACACAGCTTGGGTCGGTGATTTTATAAGCTTTTCTGTTTTACAGTTCTTGATTCAACCATCGACTGACTCACAACTACCAGTCAACAGGATGTCTTTCTATTTTCCTACATTCAATTACATCTAACAATAGGAACTATCGACCCAAAATACAATCATGCTTTATTACTAAAAGCAATATTTTATTCCAACTAACTCTTCCCGCAAAATCAATCGAACTCACCTTTTCGACTTTTTTATTCCTCTTCTGTCGTAGTTCCTTTTGTCGAAGTTACTTCTGTCGCAACTTCTTCCGTCGCGCGACCATAAACTTCATATTTCTGAGAATAATTGTGTCAAAATATTCCTAGTGCCAATAGGCCCCCAACACTCACCTATGGCTCATCCCAAGCCACATTAGTATGAAAGTTCTATAATTGCAACCTTACTTTGAGAATCTTGGAATATTTTCACTACCTATTCAACTTCCTGTCGCACTTCTTCTTCTACTCCCTTCAAGTTTTCTACAAGTTCGGAACTGATGTCTTCCGAAGTTGTTAGTACTACTGATCCCACTACTTGTCACAACTTCTCTTGTAACTTTCTCTGCTTCTTCTTGAAGTTTTGCGACCCGATCAGTTCTCCTCTGCTGTTGTGTTCACAGTTTTGCTACTTGTTGTTGTAGATTCTTCATGTCAACAACTTTCATCATTTTCTCTACTATCGGTAGCTTCTTTAGATCACTCTTCATTTTGTTGAAGTTTGCCTCAACATTATACAACTCCTCCATTATATGTTCTAATTCTTCATTGTTGATCAAAGATTCCCGTGATTAAGAAACTTGCTCAACCGCCTTGGCACAAAGTGCCTCTACTTCTCCAATCTCCGTCGTAGCCTCAATTGCTTCTTTTCTTCTTTCTACCAGTACCTCTAGAGGTATACTAGGATTTATCTGCAATTCGAGCTCTGTAACCTACTTATGAAGGCTCTCCACTACTTCACCAAGTTGGAAGACATTAGCTTCTGAAAACATTTCTTTTGTGATGCCTTCATTTGCGAAACTGCTACAAGCCAGTGTAATTCTCGCATCTAGCCAATGTCTGTACTCCTGTGACATTTTTTCCTTATTCTTTGTATCTTGAATTGTTTTCTTCAACTTATTAACAATTTGGTGCGAGGATTTTACCTGATTAACCAACGTAAGTTCCCTATTCTTCATTTCTACTACTGCGACATTCTAAATGGCATGTACTTCATACATAGGCAACGCAGAAAAGCCCATAGTAATATGACCAAGGTCCTTGACCATGGTATTCAACTCTGGTACCTAAGTCAATAGCTTGACCTTGTACTTGAATCTTTATAGGTGGATTTGGTGTCGACGATTCCTCGACATGTCACTCCTCAGATGGACCATCTTGGTCCAGCGACACAGTTGAGTATGGAATTTGGTCGACCGCCACTCGAACTTATTTAATTGCTTTACAGAGTGTCTGCAATAAATCTGGTATGCTGCTTGTCAATTTGGTTTGTATTTCATCCATTTTTTTGTAGATTTCATTGGAAAATTCTGTCATTGTTTCTTTCAAAAGAGTGTAATCATCATTGGTGAGGTCGACGACTCTTGATGAGCGGTCAACCTTCCTCTTTTTTTGAATTTTTTGAACTCTTTCCCTTATCCACCAATTCTGGACCTATCGTGGTTGTGTTGGATTCATCAAGATTGTGAGATACTCTTAGGGTTTCCTCAACTGGTGGATCCCCTCCTTAATCTCCATCCTTCTTTTTCGATGGATCATCTTGTCGCGACTCTTCTTCTCCATACAATTGATCGTCTACGATAGGAACTTGCCATTTTGTAGGCCAATCGTGAACAATGGCATCAATTTCAGCGGCAGATTGTTGAAACCGTGTCATGAGCCATAGGTGTTGCGAATCCTGTCGAGGATGCAAAAAGATTTGATGGGTCTCAACCAAAAATATTATAATGTTTCTAAACCATCTGATGGTTGCTTTGGTGATTCTAACCTTCTTTTGAATATAATGTCGAAGGGCCTCTACTTGTAAAAGAATTCGACATTGTTTTCTTTCTACCACTCAGGTTTATCTTTGCAGAACCATATATTCTGGTATTGAGCTCCTCAGCATGGGACTGACACATCTACACCTTGGTATTTTGGTGGTTTCTCCCATGCGACAAAAGAAATCAAAATTAGTAACCATGACTAATGAAATGGGCTACCCTTTTCTTGTACCTCCTCTACATCTGCTAACAGTTCATTTAGCAGATAGTGTGACCAGTTAAGCTAAACACTCGATGTACATTTCTCTATTGCAACAATTATCCTTGCAGTGCACTGGTTTGGTCACCTCTTTCGTAGCAGCTTGGTAGATAAGACTTTGGCTGTGAACAAAACAATAGTATCGTTGATGGAGGCAATAGCAAAACCTCTTATGTCTCTTTCCAGGTCATACTTCTCTTTCAACTTATTTGTCAATGTTGTGTCCTAGTATTTCCTAGCGAAAAATGGCATTGGATCTACACCTGCAAGTGAAATCCCAGTGATCTAAGCTATCATCTTGTCATCCACTAAAACTTTTCGGTCGAGCCATAGACATCCACCATGGAAACAAACAATCAACTTCTTAATGCATACATTCACTTCTATTGTGCAGCCAAAATGTGGCATGTGCATCAATGATAGTAGTCTAGACTTATCCAATCCTTTTTCCCATTCCATTGGAACTACGCGGATAGGGACATCCTTTGTGTCCCGAACACTAGTCATATATATGTTAATTTCTAGTTCTGGAAACTTGCGTAAGTTGTGGTAAAAAAAAACCCATCTTCTACAAGTTTGGAATTATTTTTGTCGTTACCCGAACTACTTTCGATATGGCAGGCGTTACCAATGTATATTTTGCATTTTTTCTAATTCTAACCTTTGGCGCATTGAATGGTCTAGGTGGAACATAATCCAACAACATGGTTGTTGATCATGTTGCTTCATCCTCTAGTGGAGGCGTTATTGTTCATGATCTTCGACTGGCAGACCTTTTCCTCTTTGATGCACCAGGAGGGTCTGGTCGTAACCCAACAGTTGGAATTACTGGTGACTGTGTAGCTTCTTCTACAACTCTAGGTGACTGTGCAGCTTCCTCTACAACTCTGGGTGACTATTAAACAACCTATGTGGTGTCTTCCATAATTGGCATGGGTGACGGAATTTAAAGACCTAATTCTTGAATGGTGCTCGTACTGGAAACGGAAATGACCATACTCTGTAAAACAATGGCTTCGGCTCTTCACATTTGTAGACAACAATTCAACTCTCTCAGTTGGATGCAATAGAATGAATGAAACTTCAGCGTGAAGATGATATATGTGTACCCATTCAATCAGTCATTCATTCACGGGAAATAAATGGAAAGGTGGCAACGATTTCCATAACATGGAGCAAGCTTTCTAATTATTACAAGGAAACCACCAAACAAACCATCACTTCGCCTGTCAATTCATTCATAGTTAATGTGCATTAATGGCAGAAGTGAAAAAAAGCACGCCACCAAAATCTCTGCGTCCTTTCATTATCTGTTATCCAACTTTCACTTGTGACCAAAATTCATTGTGCGACAATAATTATTTTCCCACAACAGGCCTATGGACTGCGACATAGTTCTTTCCTTGCGACAGATGGATAATCTATACCAACAATTTTTATTTTACGACTGTCATATAGTCTGCAACAACTTTTTCCTCCACTGCGACAAACAAACATTCTGTGACCCTTTTATGTTTCTTTCAACAAACAACTAGTCATGCGACATTTTTCTTTTTCTTTCTACAGGTAGGTAGTTTGCGACCAAACACTTGTAAACTTGAAACAAAAAAACTCATAATTATTCAGAAATAATGCTCTTAAGCAACACTCATAAATTTGTGACTTTTTGTCTTTTCCTTTTCTATTTTATCTTTTCTCTTTTTTTTTTGAATTCTCAGTCGACCAAAATACGACAATCTTGGTGAGATTTTAGCCGACTTCCATTCACCAATCCTTTAAAAGGTGTTCCATCTAACTTCTTCAATTCTACTACTACTCCTTCAGTCATCTGAATAACAATATACGGTCCCAGCCAATGTGTTCAAAGCTTGCCAGGATGCTTCAAAAACTTACTCTCGTATAAGAGAACAAGATCTCCAATGTGAAATTGCTTATTCTTGATATGTTGATAGTGCCAATTTTTTTGTCTCTCCTTCTCGAAATTTTGATGATAGCCTGCGACAAAGCACTCTTCCTCCAACTGGACCAACTACAATGATCTTTCTTTGATAGCGCCAACGTCATTCATTTCAGTAATCACAACTATCCTTAAATTGGGTACAATATACTCCATCGACATGACAACTTCTTGTCCATAAACCAGTCGAAATGGAGTTTGTCCTGTCAACTTTTTACAGGTGGTAAGATATGCCCATAACATTGAAAATATTTTATGATCCCAATCATCTCTTTGAACATTATAGATCTTTGTCAATGCGTTCTCTAGAATCTTATTGAAGGCCTCGACAACACCATTCGCTTGTGGATGATATGACATCATCTTTCGGTGTTGAATATGGAACTATTCGGTTAATATATCAATCAAATGATCTATAAACTATGTGCCTTTATCACTTATAAAAATCTCCAGGCATACAAATCAGGTCACTACATTGTCAAATAAAAATCTAGCAGCGGTTGTAGCAGTACAATCCTTGACTGGCTCTACTTCAACCCATCTAGTCAAGTTATTTATCACAGTGATAATGTACCATGCGCCTATTCTTTTCCTCGGTGGATTAATAAATTTGACAAAAACAACATCCGATTTTTTGAATACCTGTAAAGTTATATGAGGTACTAGCAGCATTTCATCTCGTTGCGACAACTTTCCAATTCTATGATAGACGTCACAGCTGTGACAATATTCTCTAGCATTTGCATGCAGTGTAGGCCACCATAGTCCTTCCTATACAATTTTTTTATTGTAGCTTTTCCTGCATCACGACCTCCTGCAACACCATCATGCGCTTCATTTAATATCATCTGTCGCTCGTGCTCCAAAACACAACCACGAAGAATTTCATCTGGTCCCATTTTGTATAATTGTTCGGCTATCAACTGGAAATCTGCAACTCTTACCACTAATTGTTTCTTTGGCGTTGTAGTGAATCTGGATGGTGCATATCCCATACTCAAGAATTGTATAATATATCTGTAATGGTCATCTTGTTGATGCAGTTGTAACTTAGGAATATATTCTAATGTATTTTATCACTATATGTTGTTGTACCCCCATCGGAGATGTGTTTGCCTCCTTTCGAGATGTCATTATTGTGTATGGACCTTGAGGTACAACCTTAGTTGTAAGTCGGAGAAATAGTCCCCAATGTAACATCATGCAATGTATTTTTGGAGTCTCTCTAGGAGAAGTTAGCCCTGTTAGGGTAAAAGGTCAGCCCCAGTCATGTATTAGGTCAGTCACTTAAAGGGTATAAATAGGGAGGCACCCTCCCTCATTTATACACACTCACTCAAGTTCGCATGAGGAGGGAGAGAGAGAAGGAGGAGAGGTAAATAGCTGCAAAAGACTTCTTCTTATTGGGTTTGATCATCTTGTGATACAGTCTTTGTGACAAAACTATTCTAAGGAAGTTTGCGGGGTTTTCTCCTTTATGGTTTCCCAGGTGAAAAATTTTGTGTCTTGTGTATATTCTCTATTATGTGTATCTTGTTGTACTTTTTATCCTTTCAGATAAATATCCTAATCAAGCTACTTAGATTATAAAAACTAATATGGTATCAGAGCATCTCTGAAAGAAGGCATTGTGCAGCAACGGAAACTAGGGCTTCCTAACTCAAGGTCTTCTCTCCATAAATCATCAAGAAAAGAGGGCTAGGCTAACTCGCCCTAGAGGGGTGCATCATTTGGTGGAAGCAAAACAAATTTGAAGAAGCTTCATTTTTTACCCTGACACTATTGCGAGGAGAAACTAGGGCATTAATGTTTGGATGCTTCCCACCTCAGTATTCAGAAAAGGACCTTGCTCAACAACTTGCCTCAAGGAGTCGCATCTTTCTATCCAAACAGAATTCCCAAACTCCAAGTTTGGAAAATTAGGGTTTCTCTAACAAAACCTAGGTATGCCAGCTCTGGAACTAGGTCGGACACCTCAAATCGGTAAGATATGAATCTTTATTTTTTTTAACAAGAACGGGTAGATGTATATTAATTTAAAAAAGAGAAGGAGAATTACAGTAGCAGACTTATGGTTTGATTCTAATGAACGTCAAGAACCATAAGGTCATGCTCTTCTATTTCTGAGTGAAGCTTTTTTATGGATTTTCCATATCTAAGGTGGCTATAGATCTGTACAAATTTCACAAGAGTGGAGAGACAAAAGATGATTAGTTGTCCTAAACCCCATCACATTCAACCCAAGAGGTTCTTCAATGGCTGAAATACAAAATTGAATCAAGTTCAAGGGACCTAGCAACGTTCTAAAGTATTCCCATTGCTAATCATGCAACCATAGTTAATTTTAGCTCCTGAGTTTGTCATTTGATCTGCATATTGATTGTTTTCTCGAAGAATATGTAGAAATTTGACAGCATTAAATTCATTGATAAGGCTGATGAAAATGTGGTGCACTTTGTTGGATGGACTTTTGTAGTTTTTGACTAGCTTCCTTACCTCTCTAATGACTAATAATGAATCCCCGAACACTGCTAGTTCTTTGATTCCCAAGTCAATAGTTGTTTCCAACCCTTTTAGCAGGGCTAGCCACTCCGCATAGTTGTTGGTGTTCCTTCCAATGCCCCAGGAAAATTCGTTTTGCTTGTTTCCTCCCGGATAAAAAATTACCCCACCCGCACCTGACAATCTTGAATTCCCTTTGGAGGCTCCATCAAAAAACAAAGTGTGACAGTCCAGGTTTGTCCATCACTTATTGAAAGATTATAGGTTCTTTCGTATCTGCCATCTTGTATGGTTGGGTTTTTTTACATCTACCAGTCGAGACTTGTGTTGGGTAATGAGATCTCTAGTCCAGTTTTTCTCCTTGTAGTTCAAAGGTTCAATATGTAAATGTCTCAATCTGTTGGAGGGTAGAGCTTCAGCCCATAGTGCTTTGGCAGAGGAAGAGAATTTACTCGGAGAGGGATTCATATTTTCAAATATGCCTTTGTTTCTCGCTATCCAAATCTTCCAACATATATATTTTGGGAGTGCCAACCAAGCTCTTGTGAGATCTGGTTTTTTAAATAAGGAGCTTGGTAATAGTCTTTCCAACATGTGAAAAGATCTTTCCAATTAGTGGGAAGGATGGAATTAAAATTTAGCTCTTTGTTAGCCGAACACCAGACCTCATTTGCAAAGGAGCAGTCCAGGAAGAGATGCTTTTGCGTTTCTTCAGCTTTTTTGCACATAATGCACCGTGATGGACCTTCAATTCCCTTCTTTCTTAAATTATCTGTTGTAAGAATTTTCTAATGGACTAAAATCCAGCAAAAAAATTATTTTTGGAAGTCCATCACTGTTCCATACATTTTTCTAGATGCTCTCTTTTTTACTATCATTTTTAATTGCATTATAACCAGCTTTAACTGTGTAATTTCCTGTTTTTCCCCAGCTTCTAGCATCTTTTAAATTGGAGTGGATCGGCGGGGAGCCTTGTAAGAACGATTGCAGGTGGTTGTAATCAATTTTCAATTGTTCGGGCGTTTCCAGCGACCTCCATCCAACCCACCTCCCACTTATGTTCCAACTCGATAAGTCGCTAATCGTGTTGATTCCTTGTGTGTCCATCCAGTTTTTTAAATCAGCAAATCTGCCACGCTGTTGGGAAATATCCATGATGTCCTCCCATAGTTGAATTTCTCTATCGTTTCCTGTTGTCCATCGAAGATTATCCTAGATGATGTATGCTGAGTTTTGACACAGCTTCCAAATTGGGGACGCGTTTGGGTCGAGACGAATGTGGGTCAAGCATCTAGCTTTGCTCCCACTGAGATATATTTTTTTAAAGCATCCTTCCACTAGGATCTATTCCCTATAATCATTTGCCAAACAATTTTTGTACCTAGCGCTATGTTCAAGGTCGCTATGTCTTTGACACCTGCTCCTCCATTTTCTTTTTTCCCATAGATCTTTTCCTAGCTGATGAGATGAAGTTTATTGGAATCGTCATGTTTTCCTCCCTGCCATAAAAACAGTCTAAGATCTTTCTCGATCTCTTTGATGATCGATTTAGGAGCTAAGGAGATGGAGCAAGCGAATACTGGAAATGTAGCCAACACAACATTAATAAGAATCATTTTGCCTACTGGATTGAGCCACACGACTCCCATTGCCTGAATTTTATTCTTTATTTTTTGCACCAATTCCTTCCAATCGACTTTTTTCTTGATTCCTTTGTGAATCGGTATTCCCAGGTATCTATATGAATTCCAATTTGTGGTGGCTTCATAGCCAAGCATCCTAGCTATCGTGGCCATGGTTCTGCCAGGGCAGTCCCAACCATAGATATTAGTTTTGGCAGCATTAACTTTCCCATCAGAAGCCTTGAGAAAAGTGGAGATGACCTCTTTAAATCTTTCAACTATTATGACAGAGGCTCCTCCAAGAAGAATAGTGTCGTCTGCAAATTGAGAGTGATTAGCATTTTTAACTCCTCTGACAATTTTTAAACCTCTGAGTTCACCATTGTTTTGCAGGGCCTGCAACTTCTTACTCATAGATTCAATTATAGTGAGGTATAAGAAGGGGGATAGAGGATAGCCTTGGCGGAGTCCTCGGGAGGCTTGGAAGAAGCCTGTTGGTCTGCCATTGACAAGTGGAGAAATCCAAGGCCTACCTACGCAAGCTTTGATCCATCTATAGAAATTTTTTGAGAATCCCAATTTGAGCATGATTTCAAACAAAAAGAAATGATTGACCCTGTCAAAGGCATTTGCCATATCTAGCTTGATGGCCATTCCTTGCTGCTTACGCTCTATGCTTGAGTGGATGGCCTCTTGGACTATGATTATGTTGTCCATGATATGCCTTCCAACTATGAAACCTCCCTGTGTTTCTGAAATAATCTTTGCCATGATCTTTTTCATTCTTGCAGCAAGGATTTTAGAGAGAATTTTGTAGGAGGTGTTGCACGGTGATATTGGATGGAATCTTTCAATATAGAGAGTATTTTTTCCTTTTGGGATCAAGGCCAGGAAGGTGGAATTGGTAGCTACTCCAATTTTCTCTTTTTTCCTGGTCCAGTTTAACATTTTCTTTAGATATTCTTTGATGATGTCCCAAGCAGCTCGGTAAAAATTGATAGTGAAACCATCAGGTCTTGGGGATTTGTCAGGATGAATATTCCAAATAGCTTCGATGATCTCATTTTTAGATATGGGATTTTCCATCTCCTTATTCTCTTCTTCAAAGACATTGGGATGAATGCCTGAAAGAAGATCCATTTGGGAGAAAGGGTCCGTCTCACCACTGTCTGAGTAAAGCTGATTGAAATGTTGCTGAGCCAGATTCTTGATGTTGTCTTGCCCAGAGATTGTTTGATTATTGTTGTCTTTTAATTCATTGATGAAGTTGTAGCTCTTTCTGATCTTGGTTTGTTTATGGAAGTAGCTGGTATTTTTATCCCCTCCCTTTAGCCAAAGTTGATTAGATTTAATTCTTAGATATTCTTCTTCGTGTCTGGAAGCTTTGAGGATTTCACTGTTTAGGGTCTTCTCATGAGCTAAGATTTCATGAGTGATCTTCTCTTTTTCCATTTTGGTGTGAAGGGTAGTCAAGTCTGATTGAAGGTTCTGAATAGGAGGTTGCTGCCCATTTTTTCAAGGAAGAGCAGACAGTCTAAAGCTTAGACTCCCATACATAGCTAGGGGATCGGGAAAAGGATTGATTCCAGGCTATACTAATAAGTTCTAATATTTTGGCATTGTTCAACCAAAGAGGGTTGAACCTGAAGGGAATAGGCCCCAGGTTGGTGGGAGTGGAGAAGGAGAGGGAGATGGGTTTATGGTCTGAGGTGGCTGAGGAAATGATGCGAGAAATAGGAAGAAAATCCTTTTGCAGGAAGGAGGCACTTACCAGGAAACGGTCTAATATTGCCGCAAAGTGCCTTGGTCCAGCTCGCTTGTTGCTCCAGGTGAATCTCCCATTTTTGGGCATGGGGTCTAGCAGGTCAAGCTCTGCTGCCAGATCTTTGATCTTTTCGCCAAAGGGATCTCTGATGATCGAACCTCCTTTTTTTTTCGAGCTTGATTTTGTTGTGTTGAAATCTCCAGCAATGATGACATCTTTCCCCTGCAGATCCACTTTTAGGGATATTAAAGAGTCCAATAAGTCAATTTTTTCTCTATAGTGGGTTGGTCCATATACATTGCAAATATAAATTATTTCCTGATTGTTTTTGTTTTGCACTTCTACTAATGGCCAATGGGTATTTTATTTTGTTGAATTGATGTTGAATGTATCTGCTTTGCAGAAGGTTGTTAATCCGCCTGAAGCCCCTCTAGAGTTGATAGCTTTCCCAACGCTGTGTTTCCAGAAGAGGGATGATCTGTTCAAAACCTCATCTTCTGACATCTTATTCTCTTGGATTAGCAAAAATCTTGGTTTTTCGGTGTTTATAATATTTTTCAGAGCTTCTACCTTGATTGATCCTCCCAATCCTCTGCAATTCCAAGAGACGAGATTCATTATTTCTTGAATGAGTGAGATCCTGCTCAGGGTTTGAAGTCTTTGACTCCAGAGGATTTAGCATTCTGGAGCACTCCGGTTTCTTCTATGTTGAGTTATCTTCCTAGTTCTAGTTCTTTTTCTACCTCTTGTTCACGCTATTGCCTTTAAGATTTTCTTCCCCTCGTGGCTTTGGGTGGCCCTTGCCCTACTATCTCCTGTGACTCTTGAGATGTTGATTGTCGTGGGGATGCATGATTTGGATTTATCCTGTTGTGCTTGACCATTTCTGCCCATGTTCCTCCGGGGGAGAGCGATCTTTCCTCAGCTTTCCCCAAGGTCTCCTCTTCTTTTGATTTCCCAGTGCTCTCTTCTTCTTTTGCCACCATGTCTGCCCAATTTCCTCCTGGAGAGTCAGAACTATTTGGCCCCTTTTCTGAGACCTCTTCTATCACTATTGGGGAGACTGTTGTCGGGGTTTGAGTCCTGCTACTTTCTATTCTGACTTCCCTGTTGTTGTTTTCTAGATTGGGAATTTCCCCTTCTTCAACTTGGAGGGCATTAAATGGATTGTTGATGAGAGGTTCTTTGCTTTTGGTAGGTTGCTCCTGGGTTTTTTCTTGCCCTTTTCTAGAGTTACTGTTGGAGGTGAGGTTTGTTTTTTTTCCTCCTTTTGCTTGCTGCCAGCCTTCTTCCGAATTTTTTTCCCCTTCTTCCTGATCAGGAGACTTAGGGCAGTTTTTTACGAAATGTCCGTATTCATGGCATTTCCTGCATTTGAATGGTAGTTGTTCATAATCTACCTTCTAATAGAATTCCCATCCATCGATGAGAAGATCAACTCCTTTTGGCAGTCCTTTCTCTAGATCTACCTCTACAAAGATCCTAGCACATGTGAATAGAGGTCCTTTTGGCTCAGCTTTGTCTATGTATCTGCCTAGAGAGTTCCCAATCGATTGGAGGGATTCATCATTCCAGTAGTGGAGAGGTAGATGAGGCAAATGGACCTAGATCGGCACCACTGAGGGGACATTCTTTTCTGGATCAAAGGATAGGATCCATCGGTTGAGGTATAGCCCTCGGGGGCCCATGAAGTATGGTCCACTTCAAAAGTTTAGATCTCTGTATTCCTTGTTTTCAAACAGAAATGTGTAAAATCCTTTGCCACAAAAGTAATGCTGTAAACCCCCAATGATGAGAGGCATCCAGTTTTTGGAGATCCAACTCTCCATGGATTTCGACGATGGTCATATCCCAGAGAATTTCCCTATTAACCCTCGCTCGCTTAGAGCCAATGCTTTCATTCTCGAAGCTGCCGACATGATTTGTACTTTTGGTACTGCTACTCGTTTCACAAAGTTTGAGGCTGAAGGATTTGCGGCTGGGGGGTTCGGAACGGAGGCCACCAATGCTTGGAAATCTTGATCCAACTTGGAGTGTGGATCTTCTGGAGGTGGATCTGGAGGTCGAGAGGCCATAATTCCAGTTGAGAGGATCTAGCCAAATCGCAGGGGCTGCCTGCTCTGGTCACACGTGGGGGTTGTCTACTCTGGTCACACGCAAGCCTTGACCCTTGAAGGATTCACGCAGCTTGTCTCGTTCTGTGCGATCTGATTCAAAATATTGATACCTGAATTGGAACCCTGACATCTCTGAGTCTTTGTTATTTCCATTTAAGGTTCTTGTTTGAAAATATGACTCACTTTCAAGCATGGAAGTACATAATCTCTCTGATACTTGAAGAGAATGATTTGTATCACTACATCAATGGAGAAGTTCCATATCCAGAGGGAGATCAGGCTAAGGCTACTCATAAGAAGAACTTCATGAAAGACAAGAGAATCATTGTAGATTCTATTAAGGATCACCTCATCCCCCATGTGTCATCCTTCAAGAAACCAAATGAAGTATGATGCTTTGACAAAGATGTTCGAAGGAAAAAACATCAATCGGAAGATGACATTGAGGAGCCAGCTAAAGAATGTGAAGATACAGAACTCAAAGACTATATAGACCTACTTCACAAGGATTTCTCAAATCAAGGAAAAACTTGAAGCACTTGAAGAAAATGTAGAAGAAGGAGAGATTGTGAATGGACTCCCAAGATCATGGTACTCATTCATTCAAGGAATCTGTGCAAGAAGGAAGTTGATTTCTTTCATCCAACTCCAAGAATAATGCACAGAGGAAAAAACTCGACTTGTAACAAGAGAAGAGAATATGGGAGCAATTGAAGATCAAGATTTCACTGCTCATAGGTTAAAGAACTACAAGAAGGAGAACCATTATCACAACAAGAAGAAGGACAAGAAACAAAAGAAGTTCATAAAATATGCTTCTAACATCCGATGCTACACTTATGAGGAAAAGGGACACTTTGCAAGAGATTGTCCCAACAGGAAGAAGAGACATCATGCTCATACCACCGAAGACGATGAACCAACAAACAAAAGATTTATAAGAGAGAAGGATGATTCAAATGAAGAGTATGTTCTAATATCAGCACTCATGGGAACTAACTCACATGGAAGCAATGATTGGATTATGGATAGTGGGGCATCTAAACACATGATGGGATACAAAGAATCATTCGTCAATATATCTGAGCATGAGTCACCTCATAAGGTGAAACTTGGGGATGATTATCAATACCCCATAAAAAGAAGTGGAGAATCTTCATACAAGCTAGACTCCGAAAAATCTTTAAAGATGAAGGATGTGTTATTTGTTCCAGGATTGAAGAAGAATATTCTCTCCATCTTTGCACTATATGCAAAGATAATGAGAGTTGCATTTGTTAATGTCCAAGTTCTAATGTGGCCTAAAGGAAAGACAATAGATGATGCAACATTGATTGGAGAACAAGACAGGGTCTTGTACAAACTAAACGAACAATTTGAACAAGCATTGGTTCATGAGTCAATAGAACCAAGTGAACTGTGGCATCGAAGGCTTGCACATGTGCACTACAAAGCACTATCGATTGCAAGCAAAGCAGTCTCAGGAATTCCAAAAATCCAGACAAAGCATGAAGGCATTTTCAAAGAATGTGCACAAGGAAAGAATGCAAATAATACATTTCCCAGTAGTTAAAGTAAAGCTAAAGGAATACTGGAGATAGTACACTCATATGTATGCAGGCCCATGTCTTCCAAAGCCTTGGTCGAGAACCACACTGAAAGGAAGATCAAGACTCTGCAATCAGATAATGGCGGAGAATTCACCTCAGAAGAATTCAAGGAACTCTACAGAGAGTCTAGGATTAAGAGGGAGTTAAGCACTCCATACAATCCTTGGCATAATGGCGTTGTGGAACGAAAGAACCGAACCATAATGGAAGCAGCGAAAGTAATGCTACATGACCACGATATTCCAATGCACCTTTGGGCGGAAGCAACAAGGACAGTTGTGTATGTACATAGCTATACTCCTCATCGAGTACTTGACAACAAGACTCCTGAAGAGGATTTATTAGGAGATAAACAATAATTCAACCATATTGGAATATTTGGCTTCCCAATATACATACATATCCCAAAGGAGAAGAGGACTAAGCCCAATCCTTATGGGAGGAAGGGTATATTTGTAGGATACGGTGATACATCAAAGGCCTACCGAATATACTTCCGAGGATTTAAGAAGATCGACATCAATAGAGATGTAAGCTTTGAAGAGGTATCAACATACTCTATATCCAGGAGGCTACCTATTCAAGAGGTCAAGGAACGAGAATTCGAGGTATGGAAATTGTAGAAGCAACTATAGAAGACCATGAAGATCATGACATGGCAGAACCACAAGAGCATGTAGAGACACTTCATGAGAAGGACTCCCACAAGAGGAAACCAACATGGGCATGGGAGCTCATACAAGAAGATGAAGGGTATGGCGCTCCATAAGGAATTCATAGAGAAAGGAAAAGACCAAATCCTTACAACAACTATGTGTCCCTGTTGTGTGATATCATTAACAAGGAACCTTCCACCTATGAAGAGGATGCAGAAAAGAAAGAATGGAAGGATGCCATGATCGAGGAGTATCAGTCGATTATGAAGAATGATGTCTGGGAGATAGTTCCGATACCAAAAAATAAGTCTTCCATGACTTCTAAGTGGATCTACAAGATCAAGCATGGTGCAGATGGAAGCATTGAGAAATACAAGGCAAGATTCGTAGCACAAGGATTCTCACAGAAAGAAGGCATAGACTATAAGGAGACATTTGTACCAATAGCGATATACACTTCCATTAGATCTATACTTGCATTGGATGCAGTTATGAGATGGAAGATACACTAGATGGATGTCAAGCCAACATTCTTGAATGGTGTGGTCAAGGAGGAAATTTATGTAGAACAACCACTAGGATTCAATACACATGACAGACAGACTCATGTGTGCAAATTGAAGAAGGCCTTGTATGGATTGAAATAGGCACCCATGACATGGTACAACAGGATGGATATCTTTCTGATGAGCCTAGGATTTACTAAAAGTAAAGCAGATTCAAACCTTTACTTCAAGGTTGAAAGGGGAAGACCAGTGATGCTCCTGCTATATGTCGATGGCTTGTTCTTGACAGGAGAGAACAAACTCAGTGAAGGTGCAAAGAGGATACTTGTTACTGAGTTCAAGATGAAATACCTAGGGGATGATGCACTACTTCTTAGGCATGGAAGTGTGGCAGAGTGCAGATGGGATTTTCCTTGGTCAAGGAAACTATGCACTAGAGATTCTGAATGTTGGACTGTAAGGCGATAACCACACCTATGGAATAGAACTTGAATCTTTTGTGTGATGCTTCATCAGAGTTGGTTGATGCCATTATGTATCATCAGATGATTGGCTCTTTGATGTACCTGACGAATATGAGACCAAACATATGCTTTGATATGAACACCCTGAGCCAGTTCCTGATGGATCCGAGACATGTTCACCTAGTTGTTGCAAAGCATGTATTGAGGTACCTAAAGGGTACAGTGGATTATGGGATCATGTATGATGCAAACTAGAAGATTAACCTGCACGATTATGTTGATTTGAATTGGGTAGGTAGTGCCACTGATAGGAAGAGCACTTCGGGTTATTTCTTCAGCTTGGGATCGAGCATGATCTCTTGGTTTAGCAGGAAGCAGTCATGTGTGGCACTAAGTACGTCGAAGCAGAGTATGTTGCCACTTGCTCGACTAGTTGTGAGGCAGTATGGCTGCAAAATCTACTCTCTAACTTGTTTGATCTCTAGTTATAAGCAACTTGTATCTTCTGCGACAATCAAAGTTGTGTGAAGCTATCAAAGAACCCAATGTTTCATGACAAGTCGAAGCACATAGATATCAAGTTCCTCTGTATCGGGGATATGGTGCATAGAGGAGAAGTAAAACATTGTACATGAAACTCTTTCTTATAGTATGGAAAAACTAATATGGGCGTTGTGACCATCTTATTCTTCAAGATATCCAGACTCTCATGGCATTGTTCAATCCATTGAAACTTCACATCCTTCTTCAATAATTTATCCATAGGCGTAGTCACCTCTGCATATCCTCTAATAAATTTCCGATAGTACCCTGTATGTCCTGGAATCGTCTTCAATTGTTTTACTATCGCGAGTGGTGGTAGGTCGACGATGATTGCAAGTTTATCAGGGTTGACCAATATTCCATTGTGACAAACCACGTGACC
This sequence comes from Pseudotsuga menziesii, assembly GCA_001517045.1. NCBI lineage: Eukaryota > Viridiplantae > Streptophyta > Pinopsida > Pinales > Pinaceae > Pseudotsuga > Pseudotsuga menziesii. The sequence goes on along the minus strand of LPNX011020899.1, from coordinate 1,009,760 downwards.
CAACATAATTCCAAACGGAGCACAAAAAGCACACTTCTTTAGATTCAGAGAAATATGATACTGTCAACATTGTTCCAACATCATTATGAGGCTCTCAATATGATATTTTATGAGCCCAAATAACGTAAAGTCATCAAAATAGACTTTAAGAAACTTGTGAATGGAATATTTGAAAGCAGCTAAGACTATCCTGGAAAAGATAGTAGGAGCATTCTTGAGTACAAAGGGCATCACTATATAATGTAAACAACCCCTCTCTGTCGCAAAGGTTGTTTTGTGCTGATCCTCCTTCACAATTCTGATATGATGGTAAGAAGAGAATCCATCAGTAAATGAATAAACTTCTTGACCCCCAACACTCTCCAATACCTCATTCGTAAACAGGGTAAAAAATGGTTCATGCAGGAAGGATCATTCAGCTTCCTTAGGCCAACACAGATGCACACTTCACCAGTAGTCTTCTTATCTTGCACTACCATCGGGTTAATCCACTCAGATTCTTCAACAGGTTCTATGATACCCACATCCAACATTCGATTTAACTTTGTCTTAACCTTTTCTTTGTACTATGGACTAAGTCAATATGGTCGTTTCTTAACAGGTTTTGCGTCGGGATTCAATGGGATCTTCATTTCTCCAAGATCTCCGACAATGCCTTTCATTTCAGAAAACTTAGTGGGGATCAGATCTTGAAACTCATGTAGCAAGTTTGTAATATTTCCAACAATTTCATTATCCCAGTAATCTCCAATATTGGCAAAGTTTGGAATTTATAGAGACCCAATATATACTTTCTTAATTTTGAATGGATTCATAAATTTGTCGCCCGACACACCTGATCCTTCCATCACATGAGTGCCTTCAGAGTCATGAATGTTTATGTCACGGGGATCATCATCATTTTGTTTTCTTGTTACATTATAGCGCTCCATCCAGTGCTGGACTGTTGCGCTATTCTGATTAAAATTTGTCATTGACACAAGAATATTTTCGAATATCTTACCCTTAATTACTTGTAGAGAAGCATCAATCGATGGATGGTCATTAACAAATTCAAAAGTCTAGGTGAAACTAGAAACTAAATCTTCCCATTCTACTGTCCCTCATCGCAGCTGGACTGATGTATACCAGTTCTGTGGTATCATATCTAATGTGTGTACAAACTGATGGACCCACTCCTTTCACGGACATGCCTCCCAGGTCACAAGACAATTCTTAATGTGCTCGACAAGACTAGTCAGTCCTATATATTTATGGCCAGTGTATATCACGTTCTCTCCAAATTGGGCTTCCATCAATCTCTGACATTGCGGCCATTCTGAGATAGATTGTTTATGTGCAACCCACCATTGGGTAGGTGTGGCCTTTAATGCAAAGTCCAAAGCTGACAGTCGTTGGGGTTCTGTTGCTTTTTCTTCAAATTATGTCAGAAAAGTTTCTAGGTTAAGAAATCCCTTATAGGTAGGTATATCACATACCTCGATACTACTCGTCGCATGGATTTTGTAATTCTTGCGCATGTTTTCATTGAAACTTCATGTAACCGGTTCTTCTAGTTTTCCAAGGCTTCTCCCGAATCCGATGTGTAGGAACTAATGCTTCGCCAAATGATTTTTCCATCAGTCTTTGGATTCACATGAGCATCCATTGCAGAAGTAATGTTATAGATGTGGCCTAGATATCCACCTTTCCCTTCACTATTCACCTAGTCAACATACCTCTAGCCTTCTAGAGGATCAAGCAGTGCGGCCACCCTTAGTTATTCATCTTCAAACGTTAGTATCCTTTTTCTTGAAATAAATGATAGTTTGGTTATCAATAGCCCAGTCGATCCTTAAAAACCTAAGATACATATTCGTATCATAAACAATGTCGATCACCTCAAAGTATGCATAAGTGCAAATTCCTTCTATTTCAACAAGAACTCCAGTCAGTCGACCAATAGGTAAAACCTTCGACTGATTTGCTAGTATGAGCTATACAGAGGATCATACTAGTCTCAGTTTTCTCATACTCTCCCAAGTATGTCTAGAAAGAATGTTAACATCAGATCCCAAATCCATAATAACTTAGTTCATGTCATAATCTCCTATTTTAACAGTCATTCTCAGTCCACAGCTAGTCTTTAATTTTTTTCCAATATGATTAACCCTTATTTCTTGTCGCATATCTTCTTGAGGTTCTTCTATTAACACTGTCAATTATGTACAACATCTTTATCTTGTATCAGTGCTAAACAACTTTTAAAGAATTCTTTCAGTTTACTAACCTTTCCTGTTGGATTCTTTCAAAACAACTGGTCAAATATCTCAGGCATTTCCAGGATTGGTCCTTCAGTTGGCATAGATGTAGAGGTCGATGCTTGATTTCTGTTGACGAGTTATTGTCGTGCATCCATGAATTCTTATTTTTCTTTTTGGATGTCAAATGGTACCTTCTTTTGTGTTGCTGATCGCACTCATGGTTGTGCATACAGTGCTTCTTGATTAACTCCAGTCACAACACCTCCTCTTATTATGACGACAATACTTGGATCCCTTGTTTCAATAAAGATCTTTTGGATGTTCAGATTGGGATTCTGAGGTGGGTTCTGATTTCCCACATTCCTAGCCTGTCATTTTGCAATCAATTGAGGGTATTCTTCGACAGTATGGTCAAAATATTTACAATATGAAAAGGTCGTAGTAGGATTTGTGGAGTCCTTGGAAAAGTGTCCAGGCTATCCATAATTATAACATATCACTTGGCCTCTTCTGCGACCAAATCCTCGTCCTCGTCCTCGGCCTCTGAAAATTTCCACCCCCCTTGGGATGAGGGTATTGGGCCTAAGGGTACTATTTTGAGGAAATTGGTCCTGATCTCGCTCAACCTGCATTTGTTCATCGTTCTTCATTAGGTACCTATCAACTATTTTCTCTTGCAGCAGCTGATATGCTCTACAATATTTCTCTTCGTGGCCTACTGACCGACAAAATTACAGTAAGACTGGCTGGTGCACTTACGATTTTTTATAAGTATAAGCATTCTTCTGACCGATGTCCTCTAGTATGACATATTCTACATTAAGGCATCCCTTGTGTATTCATCGTATTTTGTGTTACTGATGCGACATAATTCATAAGCATCAAGAAATTATCTTTATGATGTCTTTTGATTCTGCATTTGGTACACCATAGTTCTTCTTGTACTTCCTTTCCTTTCTTGATATCCTGAAGTTGTAGTGTAAGGTTGGCAAGTTGTGACTGGATTTGTATCATTCCTGCACCAATTTCTCCAACCAGTGAGGCTTCTGACTTCATGGAGAGCTCAATAACCTCGCTCTATGATACAATTTATGTTGCATTAATGGGACACGTATATGTGGCAACATTACTGCTATAAACCATTCTTTGTGTTGGATGTGCAACATTTGAAAACTTACTTTGGCCATCAAAGTCTTGAATCTTTAGTCGAAGTCCCAAACAGACTTCGTAGGTATCTGTTTAATTTATTTCAACTTTGTAACGCATCGAGACTCATATTTTGGTTTCTTAAACTCATCTATCAATCCTGTCTGTATATGATCCAATGTCTTCTTAGCAATTCCTACAGGAACTACAAAGAATTTCATGTACCAGTCGAGTGCACGACCTCTTAGGGTCATGATCATCTGAGCTTTCTTTATGGCTTCATATTGGGCTTATTGCATGGTCCATACAACTTCGTATAGAAATGAATGTTGCTCAGGGTCCTCCAATCCATTTCCATTAAATATTGGAAACTTTATATTGTTCCCAAACATTCTATTTATTCTTGGTACTGTTGAATTAAAAATTCTGCTAGTGGGAGTTCCCTGACTGCTATTCACACTATTATTGTTATTTGAATTAGCAAAACCCTGGGTGATGTGTTTCTTGATCTTACCTCAGGTGATGCGTTTCTCGATCTTAATTTTTGTGATGTACGCGGGGTCGCAGGTATACCATAATCTTAATATGGGTTTGGTGCTTCTTCAAATATAAGTTGGTACTCCTCCTCTTCGTCGCAAGATCGTCCATCAAGGTGCAATGACAATTCGTAGTCCTCTCCTCTGGTTGCATTACAACTTCCTCTTCTTGTCGCAATCCTTCTTCTCTTTCCCGAACGAAATCTTGTTCCACTCCTTAGGCGTCCACTTTCTAGTTCAGTATCACTATTACCAGAAAACATCTCAGTTGATCTCCACCCATTTTGCTCACAATCTTTCTTGTGGCATATCCTAGGTATCCGCGCACAATTTTTTACTCGTCGGACTCCATTCTCAGGATCCCTTTTTCACACACCAACTTCTTAATCCACAATTTTAAATATTTCAACTATCACCCTCACGGTCCTTGGGAAAATTCTCTTTATGGTCCTTTACTGTATACATCCCTAGATATAGGGTTACTAGTTCTTTTCAACGACTGGATCAGCTGAGGACTCCACTCAGTCGACTCTCCTCCTTAGAACTTTTTCTTCTAGGTTGCTAGCTTTGACAACCACTCATGCAATACAATGGGAAATCCGTGAAAGAAAATCTCGTGAATGTTCGTGTAAAGTTACCATTCCAACCACTAAGTCGGGCTCCACCGTGATCCTTCACTTTCTTCTTGTGCAAAATCTAGTGCCTTATAATCGACCCAATCTTGAATTTCTGGCTTCATCTGATGCCAAAATATATCCCCACCAAAATCATTCATGGTCTCGACAACATAACCATTTGTTGGTCTAACTTCCGGTCAACCGAGGTTCAGAGGCATTGTTCATCAACAAGACTCAAGATATTGAACCAATAGAGGGAAAATTAGTAGACAACACCGACGACGCAGATGCAGTCTCACTCGAGATATCTTATGGGGACTGCCAGAACCAGGTTTCTGTAGTTATTTAGGGGCTTTCACTCTATAAGTCTATTAGATCACCCGACTGATACCAATAATTATACTTATGTTCTCATTGGTTCATTCAAGGTAACCATCTACCATTTCATCAACATATATGACAACATAATCATAAAGCATTAACATATGTTAACTTGGTATAGGTGCGACACATATATAAGTTCATTCACCATTAAATCTGTGCAACACATTTAGATAGGCTTATTTATATTAAACATGCATTCGACACAACATCAACATTAATACACATAGAGATAAGATATAACATGGAAACCCATATGGGAAAAACCACAAAGGTGCTCTTCATATGGCATGAGAATTGGTTTGGCACCTTTGGTTTGCATACTCAGCTTGCAGACTCTTCTTTAGGTATTCTTTACAATTCATTCATTTTTCTCTCGTCTCATGCTCTCTGGTTTTGGTCGCTCTCTCTCAGAATGTTCGATCCGCATACATCTTGGATTGATGCTATCTCTAAGCACTCTTTCTATGATTGATCTTCAAACCACTCTCTTTTGACCTTCCCTATACGACCCACCCGCACACAACTTAGGTCAGTACTTTTATAAGCTTTTCTGCTTTTACAATTCTTGATTCAACCATCGATTGACTCACAGTTTCCAGTCGACAAGATGTCTTTCTATTTTCATACATTCATTTACATATAATAATAGGCACTATCGGCCCAAAATACAATCATGCTTTATTACTAAAAGCAATCTTAGTCCAACTAACTCTTCCCGCAAAATCAGTCCAACTCTGCTTTTCGACTGTTTTATTCCTCTTTTGTTGTGGCTGCTTCCGTCGCAGCTTCTTCCATCGCGCGACCATAATCTTCATCTTTTCGAGCAAAATTATGGTAGAATTCAGTCCGATTTTTCTTAGGGCCAATAGGTTACCAACTTACTAGAGGTGATTATCAATTAATGCTTGGAGCTTAGGGCTGCACATGCGTAATAGGTGATTACTAATTATAACCTTGAGGAAAAGAGTGGAATGATATAGAATCATGGCATTTATGGATCAAGCTTGACAATATAATATAGATTCTCCATCAAATTTAACCTAGGAGAAAGAGTTATCAAATCACCTTATTCTAAGAAGTTTGTCGTTCGAATCCCTTCATTTTGGACAAGTTTTCTAACAAAAAATTGCAACATAGATCTATATCTAAAGGGTGTGTAACTTTGAATTCCATGCATCACACACACTCTTTGCAACATTTGACAATCTTGTTGTACCATTCTCCTCCATTAATATCTTAATGTACAGTCTCATTCATTCCTGCGCCAAGCCTCTAGACTCTCAAACTAGCCAAAGTTGATGAAATCATGAATCCACAGCTAGTAGTGCAACCACCTTACATTATAGCACATGCCCCATCCAACAAGTGATAATTGTTGCATACAATAAACTACACACATTGGCTTTGCAAGCATGGTTTTGGAGGATTCGAACCCTGAAAAAAGGCAAGGTCATGGAGCATAATTTTGAAGGCTTGCAGAATATCCTGATGGCTTCTGGCCTATAACAATCAAGAAAATTCCCATCTACAAATCCAAGAAAGGGGATGTTATTATGTAAGGAATATTAGTAATGAAAATGCATCGATCCTATGATCCTAGGAAATGAGAATTTAAGTCTTCTTCCCAAATGCAACAATGCTATACAATACTAATTTGACTATTAGATCATATTAATCCTAATAATTAACAATAATAACCTACATATGTGTAATTAGTACTAGTTTAATTGTATAGTTACTCAGAGATCCAAACCACAAAATAATAGTTTTAAATTCTGACATAGTGAAATCCAGAAGCTCAAACACTATGTTGATGCACTATGAAAATCTGCATACTAAGAAAAAAATCAACTATTGTAGTATTGAAACGAATTAATAAACTTTAATAAAGAACTTATACTTGAATAAAAAATAATTATAAAAACGTCGATCTTGAGCCGAAAGTCCATCCATATCTTGTTGTACAGTCTCGTTTAGTTAACAATTGAATGAGCTTTCACTATTGACTTTATTAGAGGCTCAAGTGTGTTGCACAATTTTATCCAGAGATGAATTTAAATATAAGTTAATTGTATTTGGGCCATAAATTATCCATGACATTGAAAGTTAAGCTTCATGTTATAAATGTTTTCGTAGTTGAGCATTGAGACTAGCTTGGGATTCTGCCTTTGTTGTTGCCCCATTTAAACATAATTTTAAATGTTTTACAATTTTATTGTGATTTAAATTTTGATAAATAATGCTAATGGAATGTGTGGCAAACTGGCTTGGGATTCTTAGTGTCTTTGTTGTTCCCTAAACATCGATTCTCAACCATCTAAAAATTTGATAAGCAAAATTTAGAGTTGCCCTTCAATTACACCGTTGTAAAATAATGGTTGATTTCATTATTAAAGAGCCCAATACAAAATTAAATTTATTTTGCTTTCAATTACAAAGTTGTAAAATAATGGTTAATTTCATTATTAAAGAGCTTTGTACAAAATTAAATTTCTTTTGCATGGCAAAATTTGTTGTACTCTTTATTAAAAGATAAAATAAGTAGTGAAAGGCATCGAAAGCTTTAAATTTAAACTGATAGGAAGTGACAAGAAGGTTATAACTTATTTTGAATTAGGAGAGGCCAAGGGTTAACGTTAAAGATAAGTGTAGCGTGCATCCACATTCCAGGCAGCCATACCCTATTTCTACCAAGTTTATCATTTTCCCTTGCATGCATGTATGATTTTTGACAGGTAAGTTTCTTGTGGGGATAAAAACCAACTGCCACACACTAACCCAAATAGAAATGCCACATGCCAAGTGGAAAGAGAGAGCGATATAGTCTCTTTCACATGATAAAGATGCCCAGATAGATGTATTTGGATTTCGTCGTACGCCTTGCTCACTTCCATGGAAACACTCGCTCATTCACTCCATGAATCGACAGAGGAGGACAAGCAGGCAAAGGCAGAGGTAAGCCTAATACTCCATTCTTTCATGTCATGTCATCTCAACTTTATTAAGGTTTAAACCAGTTCTTCGGAACCAAGTGACAATGGTGAAATTTGTTTGAAGTCTTCGGAGTACTGAATCATGATGAAAATTAAACTGAAAATGAAAAAACTGGTAAATTGCAGAGAATGGGAAACGTATTTGAAGTGGGCGTCTCTTTTCAGTTTCAGAAATAATATTTGGATTCTATTTATTTGCTCAGAACTGCTTTGCTTAGGAATATGATTAGCATCAAGAAGCTTTGGTCTATAAATGATAATAGATATAAATAACATTCCATTCCATTGCATTCTGTCTGTCTGTCTTACTTGCTCGTATGTTGTTGTTGTTCTTCTTTAGCATTGGGTTTGTCTTGAGAGATAGAGAGAGAGTATATTGCATAGTGACTGCTGGTACATCATCTTCCATACAAAACCCTTACCCCGCCTAAAATCGAGTTCCTGTCCACCAAGATCAGATCACGATAATTAGTATGCTGCTGCTTCATAAAGCAAGCTAGTTACTTAGTTTGCTTGATTCAGGAAATAGGGCGGGCTGCTTGAATTTTGGATGAATGTGAACAACTGTGGAAGCAGAGAGCTGCCAAGTTGATTGACGGAAGCAAGCAGAACTACTTTCCTGTATCTGGAATGGAATTAGTATTCGGTAATGTCATTGTTATTATCGTTATACACTGGACATTTGTCATTTGGAACCTATATTGACAACTCAAAGGCTTCCCAAGACTTACTTGAACAAGTACATGCGACAATGAGTACCACGTAGTGGCAACGGCAATGGCCAAACCATCCATGTTTAATTATTAGGCTGTCCGAACACACTCAACATACTTAACTAACACTTCCAGAAAATGCTCCATATTGTTGAAAAATATAGTCAATATTCGGGCAGAAAGCAATGTCGATCAGGCATGCATCTGCCATGTGAGGTATTAGTCTGAATGGGATTCTAGCCTATATATATCATCACCATCGACCTTGCAAGCTATCCATGTCATGTTTGTAGTTGCAAGGGGTTTCAGGTTGAGTTCTTCAAAGTTCAATCACGGTCTTCACGATCTTGATTATTACATTGCTGACCTATTTAACCATGTTGTTAGCACATGGTTCCCATTTCCCACAGATTTGGTCCCATCACACTATCCGCCTGACTCACAAATTGGGCTCTAAAACAGATCTTGACAATTACGGGACGATCATGGTTGGTCATACTTTCTAGAAGTTCTATACTACTGCCCTCCATCTGAGGCTTTTTGAGAAGCTTGAGAGGAGACACCTTCAAGCTCAAGGGCAAGTTAGTTTCCAGTCTGGCTATCAGACCATTGGTCACATTCTCACACTCCAAGCCATCATTGAGGAGTGAGATATTGATTTTTGAACGTCTATTGCTGTTTTGTAAAGTTATGGCAAACGTTTGACTTGGTCCCAAGAGAGGCCTTATTTTAGAGGCTTAGAGATATTGGCATTTCCAATAATTTCCTTGCAGCCATCATGCACCTGTACAAATCTGTCCTGGGCTGATTCCACACAGCACAAATTGTGTCAGTTTTTATTAGGAGCATGATTACGGTCAAGTAGGCATGCCCACTGTCTGTCTTCTTGTTTGGGATCGACATCGATGAGTTGAGTCTTCTTTCCTTCATAAGCTTATCTAGAATGGCAATGGGCGCCTTCTCCATCAGGTTTTGACATCTATTCTTCTTTTTGTTGAGGATATGATCCTCTAAGTCTCCTCCCTGGTGTTAGCTTTCAAGGTTACTCTAAAAGTGTTTACCCTATGCTTGGGGGTGCATCATGTGATGCGGGGTGCATGGTGTATGGATGACCCTTGGTTGTACTGTGATGGATTACACATTGGAGTTGGCTTCCTCATTGATTGTCATGCCTTGTCTTGATGCTTGTGTGGCATTCTTCCTTGGAGCATTGTAGACCTATGGAGCTTGTTGATTTCTTCATGTAGCTGGCAGTGGCACATGGAGGGTGGTTGCTTGCATAGGAGGAAAACTTGCCTTGGAGGAGGAGCATTGAGCATCTTGGAGGAGGGCGTTGAGCATATTGCAGGAGGGCGTTGACCCCTAGATTGGTTGGGAACACTTGGTTTCTTGCATGGAGGCTTGCACTTGACTTGAGGATGCTTGGGTCAAGGAATGATCATGTAGGTGGTGTGGACTCTGAGGTACACATGATTTAGAAGGAAGCATTGGAGCATTGGAGGCCATTGGAGGAGCATTGGACCTTGCTTGAGGAGAGTTCAGCCTTGTAGCTTTTCTTGTTGGATGTGCATTCCTTGGAGTTTGGCATGTGTCACCTAGAGTAGGAGCACTCCACATGTGGACCTACCTTGTGTAGAGTTAGGTTGCTTGTAGTGGACTAGGTCCACTTTGTATTGTAGGCCTTTGTCACCTCTCATATAAATAGGAGGAGAGAGTCAGCTGATCACACTTGTAGATCACATGCTTGAATTACAAATGTGATACCAAGGTGAATTTGTCTTTTTGTAATCTTCTTCATGTATATTTGTTCTCTTTGTCTTGGATGCTTGGTTCTTGGAAGGATTCAAGGGAAAGTCTAGGGTTAGGGTTCCACCCTAAGGAGGTAAAGTAGACTAGGGTTTGGGATAAATCCTAGAGGAGCAAATGAAGCATTTTATTTTGTATCTATTGTAAGAGAGGTAGACTAGGGTTTTGTGGCATTTGGAAACCCTAGTGCTACTTGTTGTAGTGGAGAAGAGAATGAGATGTCTTTTACACATGTGGGATGCAAGTGTAGGTGCCAAGGAAGACTTGTTGGTGGTGATGCTAGCTTGTTGTGGATCTTTGGTGGAGTGACTAGCTTTGGTTAGGAGTTATTCCTAGTTAGGAGGAGTTGGTGGGCAGGGTTTTCTTATGGTTTCTCTAGCTAGGGTTTAGAGAGCTTGGTTTGTACCAAGTTTAAAATAAAGTTATGTTATATACTTTTACTTCATCTGTTATATAAATATGAGATTTCCAGCCATCCAAATATTGTATACTTGCAGCTTTGATTTTCAACTTATGTTATCTATTTGATTGGGTAGACTTTAACACTTGTTGTTCATGCTGATTTGACATAACATATAGCGGAATTGGGTAAGTGATTTAACATATATCTTGAAGATAAAAGAGCAAATATAATATTGTTATAAATTCATAATCTGCTGTAATAAAAGAATTCAGATCTGTCATATCCTTGGAAAAGTCTGCCCTAAGGGTTGTAGCATTGTGATATTGAAGTACACTTGTATGTTATTTATTTTCTTGGGCTTCCATGTGAAATTGGTTTGAAGAGAAGATAAGATAACATAATTTTATTAATTTCCAACCAATGATTACAAAAGTAGGTCAAAGGGTCTGCTGAGTAGAATGGTGTGAATACAAAGCAAGAGTACCAAAAGGTCTCCTATAAAAGACGAGTTGCAGAAAGCAAAGTGCAATAAGATAGAGAAGTAGAAAATGAAATCTGCTTCGAGGCATGAAGAATCCTTGGCCTTGAGGTCAGATATCTGCGTTGATGACGGGGTGTATCGTAGGAGAAGATCCAAGGACAAGAGAAACCTGTGGAAAGGAAGTAGATCTGTCATGGAATGGATCCATCTCTCCTACCATCCGAGGCCGAATGAAGAAAGTTTAGTATAGTCAGTTGTTGCGAGAGGGACCTGGTGGGGTGTCTAGATCATTCGCTGCACTACTGACTGGTAGAGGTAGTGCACCGATGAGGTCTGGGGGATCTCATCCATCTCTTGCAAGGAGACCTGGTTTGGTCATGTCGCTGAAATCTCGTGGGACAAGGGAAGGTCCCACGAGTTCGCACTGATTTGGAGTTTGGGGTTGCGCTAGTGTCGATCCGTCTCTTAGTGCCCCTTCCTAAGGGTAGCACTGGGAAGAAGGAGGTGACCCATTGAATAGGATCTAGTCTCGTAGGAGGCCGAAGAGTATGGGCTCGGAGCTTGAGGGCCTCCTGTGTGTATAAGGCTAGACACCGTTGATCCGAATATCTAAAGAAGCCCGTGAGGGTTTGAGTACCCCTGAATAAGCAATGAAATCACCCCCTGATCTCATAATGGGGCACCGGAAGATGAAGTGCTCCTCACTCTCGACCTCCTATAGCTGGTATAGCTAACAAATCCTGCTTTGTCGATCGATCTAGTGGTTTGTCTCTACTTGAAGTCTATGAGAGCCTACTTTGAACTAGCCTAGAGGAATGCGAAGAGCATGTACCCAATGTCGGAAGGTATACTGTGGTCGAACGATGATCCCATCCCTAAGCTCCAAGAAATGCTCAACATAAAAGGCCATCTTTGGGCGTACCTCACAAGAGGGTTAACCGAGGTAATCTAGATAAATTGCCTATAAATGTCATCTCTGATGATCTTGTTCATCACCTGTCTGGTTGGTATGAGATGTCTTGGTGCATCCAAGGAATATCGAAATGAAGGAAGGCGATCAATCTAAATTCCCACGAAGCCTAAAAGATTTGAAACTCTTGCAAACTAGCCTCAATCCGGCCCAATGGGATCGAGAGGGCAATGGTCTTAGAAGAGTAGTAAGCCAAGTATGAGTGTTGGTCTCACCCCTTTGTCGAGTCGGCTATGTCCCATATGCGATGTCGAAAAGAGACTAGTCTGAACAATGTCTCACGTCGAAAGGGTTGAGCCCCAAACTTTGCTAGGATGATGTGATGGGGAACTGTCTACTTGCATCTAATGATGCTTCGGAGAAGAAGGGTTTGGACTCTCTCAATTGAGGCCCAATTAGACTCTAGTAATGAAGGCCCCCAAATCTTTGAGCCATAGAGAACAATGGGTCAGATAAGAGAGTCCATGAGAGACATCTTGGACGAGATATCCTAAAAACGGTGACAGAAACACTGTCTCTCGAGAAGGGCTAAAGACCCATAAACCTTGGTAATTGGAGGTTGGAGGGTTGGTTGCAAACAGAAACGAGGTCTTGAAAATCGTACTCCCATGTATGTGTAGGTGCTGGTGATCTCGATCTCCTCCCCTCTGAAACATAAATGAAGGTCTATGAACTTCTTCGACCCATTGAAGATCATAACCTTGGTTTTATCTAGGTTGACCGTCAATTGTCGAAGGTTGTAGATGAGAGCTAGAGCATCCAACTATTTCTGTAATCCTGCTGGATATGAGGCTAGGAGTACCACATCATCGACGAAAAGCAAGATGGATATTAAAACCTGATGGAGGAGACATCCATCACTATCCTAATATGCTTGCAGAGAAATCCTTCTAGCTCATCACTATAAATCCCAAACAATGTGGGGGATAGGAGGCAACCCTGTTTAACTTTGATGGTACTCTTGATGAAGTCTGACATGCCATGAACTATGTGGAGGCGACTAAGAACAGACTTAGAGGCACATGATGGCAGTTAGTAAGGTATGGGAGATGCCAATGTCCGTGAGCCTATGGAACATGGCTTCTCTTGGGACAGAGTTGAAAGCCTTTAGAAATTCTACAAAGTAGCAGTAGACTTTCAAAGATCGATGTCGCGCCTCCTCAATGATGGCCCAGAGGGTAAAGATGTTATCAATGATTTGATGAGCGTGACGAAATTGCATATCCCCTAGCTCTGAGGTGTCTATGCTCAAGCTCACTAGAGAGCTTCATATGGAGAGCCGTAGCATAGAGCTTTGAGGATGTATGGCCCACCATGATCGTCCTGTAATTGTTGGGATCCGAGTTGGGGCTCGATTTGTGCATGGGTGAACTATGTGATGCAACCAAGCCGAAGGAAAACCTGTATGAACCATGTGGTTGAAGAGATCAACCAAGTATGAGACCAAAGCATGAAGACCGTGCTTAAAGAACTTTGCCTGAAATCCTTCCTCATCCGCTACTTTGTTGCTGTTCATCACCCAAACAGCCTCCTTGATGTCACTGTCTGAAAATAAGCAACATGAGGACTGTGGAGATGTAACTTGAATTTGGGTTTGTCGAGTAATATCATAGAGTTGATATGTGGGAAACCATGGAGCCAGGGTCAAGGTCGGATGGGAGGGGGGAGCGATGGGGGAGGATGATATGCCATAAGTTTTTGGGGGAGTGATTAAGGGAAATGGATAAGTCATATCTCTTCTAAGAGATAAAGAGACGTTTCTTGCGGTGGAGGAGACAACGATACAAAGCTTTGAGGTTGGGGTAGGAGGGGTGAGCATGGGTGAATGCTTGTCGAAGTTGGCGATGGAGGACCTTGCATTCTTCGTTGTATCATCGGTTCATAGGGCAAGATTTGTTTTTTGGGGAGGTGGAGGATCGGGTGAAGTGAGGGTAGGATTTGAGGGCTGCATCCCAAATGTTGGTTGAGAGGCAATCATACTTGGTAGAGGCAGAGTCAAGTAGGGAGAACTGGGTCTCATATAGGAACATATGTTGGAGGTGGGCAGAAAAGGTGTTTGAGTTCCCCTCGTTGAAGTAGAAGATAGTGCAGGGTGGGCCGTGGGGGGGATGTGGGAGGAGGGGGTGTGTCAGTTTGGAGAGAGAAGGAAAGGAGGGAATGGTTTGCAAGGGGATGAGGGAAACAAAGAGGTGATGAATAAAGGGGAGTAAATTATGGCTAGAAAGGACGTAGTCCACAACATTCGCACCCCCTCCATGGGGCCAACACGTGAAGAAGAGAGAATCTGGGAAACCTGGGAGCCCATTCGGAGTCAACAACTCCTGAGATTCCCTTCAGTGTAAAAGGTGCCGACGATAAATTGTGAGCAGTCCCAATGCATCATCAGACATCGGTGAAGCCCCATTGATTCTGGGTCGATCTCCTATATGTAGAACATGTCATTTGACTGATTGTGGAGAGGAGTCTGGAGGGATTTGCCATCTGGCACGGGAGTTGAAGTCACCCAGGAGAATCATCTCCCCAACTGCTGCGTACTGGGTGATACCGGCATATAAATCGATAAAGGGGTCCTCATTAGGCCCATTATGAATGGAATACGAGTGAAGATGTTGGAGAAAAATAATAGATTACAATGTAGATGTCCCCTGGGAGAGGGGAAACAATACGAACTCGAACCCACATAAACCTAGCAAACTCATCTGTGGCCACCAAAGAAACCCTGCTCCAGAGGGATTCTCTAATGAGGCAAGCGATTCCAACTAATCTTTTGACACCCCTCGACCTCCTCATCTCTTGTCTACATGCTAAAAACTAATGGTATCCTGTAATGTCTGGGAGAGGTCGAACATGGCTCTCGTGCGTCTTGGTAATGAATAGGATGCCCGATGACCCAAGAGCATCATACAACTTACTTGGTGATGACTAGAAAGACCCATTGCCATTCCAACAATTGATGCACATGCGCAGGGCCTTTCGTCTCTCCCAATGTGGCTTCATTTGGAAGCCCCTGCTCGAGGTACCCATACAGGTGGAAAAGAGTCTTGGATGACTGCTTTGAGGTTCCTAATGATTGCACATTTCCTTGCCTGGTATGTCATTGTAATCTGCTCTCTAAAGCGTTTGAGCTTCACAACCGATGGTTTAGTGAGATCTTTGTCGAGGAAGATCTTACTGGGAAGTACAAACAACTTTCGCTTAGCTCTGAGAGCTCGAAACTGATAAATTGCAAACCTGAATCGAAGGAAGAGGCTGGAGATATTACTGCTATAATTTAATATTTCAGATCAAAGCATAAGGTTGAAAGTTCACAAGGAATAGATCCAAGAAACCTCAAGATTGAGGTGAAATTTTGAAAATTGCATTAGTTGCTTGATTTTCAAAATTTCTATGTAGTATTAGAGCTGATTAGACTAGGATTTCTCTCTTGGTGAAGAGGGAGTTGAATATTTCAGTTGTACTGTATTTGGGAGTGATAGTTGGCCTAGTATAGGTTGAGTGGGTGTGATACCATTGGGTGCTTGAACCCTTGAAGGGTTGTTCTACTTTGTTTGTCGCTGATTTTGCTTTGAGGTGTGCTTCATATTTGTAGGATGGCTACTCTTAGTCCTAGAGAGTGTGACAAGTTGGATGATGCTTCCAGTTTTATACCTTGGAAGTTCAAGTTGCAAATGCTTTTAGAGGAGGCTAAGATTTGGTAGCATATCATGAAAGATATTAATGCACCCATTGATCCAATAAAGTTAGTTGGCCATGTTAAGAGGAAATCTAAGGCAAAGAGAATCATTTACAGTTCAATGAAGGATCACTTCATCCCTCACATTACAGAAAAATGACTGCTAAGGATATTTTTGAGGCTTCGATTAGTTTATATCAAAGTTTGTGTTCTTAGACATATGCTTTAGAGGAACAAACTTTCAGTAATATGCATGAGTACGACATATACAATAGTAAGTACTTGGTTAAGATCACAGAGTTGAGTGATCACTTGGTTGCCGTAGTGTCGAAATGGAGGATAAATAGTTGGTGTCCTTTGCCTTGAATGGACTTGCTTCATTATGGAATCCTTTTGTCCAAAGCGTTTATGCTCGTGAGAGCTTATCAGATTTTGTGAAGCTTTGGGATATCCTTGTGCAGGAAGAGATCATGTTGGAGTCTTGTTCAACGTAGCAAGAGAATGCAAATTATTGAGCCCTTGTTGGAAAGACGAGGAAGGGAAGCAAGAAAGGATACAAGAAGTGTAAGATGGGAGATTCAAATCTAGGAAAAAAAGATAGGAGTAAAGTGAAATGTCTTAGGTGTCACCAGTTGGGACGTTATGTCGATTAGTGTCCATAGAAGAAAAAGGGGAATGCCAAGCAATAATAGGTTGCATCGAGTGTAGGTATTGTAGGAGTGGTTGAGGGATCATCCCTGTTTAAGGCTTCCTTCTCCATAGTCTCTTGTTTATATTCTAAAATTGTGTCAAGTGTTGATTGGTGTGTGGATAGTGGAGCACCAAGGCGTAGGACTTATGATAGGACTCTCTTTAGTAGGGCTCATGAGCAAGAGGGAGGTACGAGAGTAGAGTTGGGCGTGGTGCTACTTACCTTATGAAAGGATTGGACTCCATTTCATTCCAAATTCTATCAAGTGATGTTCTTAAGTTGAATAATGTATTATTTGTTCTTAATTTGAAGAAAAATCTTCTTTCAGTTTCTTTTATGACAAAGCTTCAATATAGAATGTATAGGGCGATGGAGTTGATTGTTCCATCTGTTATCAATGATCTCCCAAATAGGCCCATACTTGGCTACTCTATCTTTGTCTTCTACCTTTGCTACCTTTATTTGCTCCTTTGTCTAATGCATAGCCTCATAAATGTAACCCATGGCCTATTTTTCCCCATCCACCAAACGCAACATCTTAACAAGGGGCTCAACAATTTTCACAACCTCTGTTGTTTTTTTCCAAAATGCACTCTCAAAAACATTCTTTTTGGTGTCTTTTCTATCTTGTCTACATGCCCAATTAGATGTAGTACATTCATCACTTGAAAGCATCTTTTGCAAGTTCTGTTATTGGGAAATGAGAGATTGCAATGTGAGGAGGTGAGTTGTAACTCTCATGATGCTGCCTAACAAGTTCCTTGTTCCCAATATTTTTCCTCATTAGGTTCAAGACCCTTGAGTGGTTGTAGATGTATTTTGTAATTCTCTTTGCATGCTCTACAATGTTCTTGACCCAATCCTATTTGCCTATATCCTCACGCATGAGGTCTGCAGTGTGCAGCACATGGGGTCCAAAATATGATTTGTGTTTGCCTCAGATGTTAGGAGAGTGTTATCACGGATCTTGTAGTTGCCCCGTAGAGTGATCCTATACAGGATGGCAGAGGGGACATGCAACTAAAGCCGCAAACTATGAAAACCCTAACCCCCAAAAGATGGATGGTTGCCACGCCGGTTAGGACTTCCTTCACTTTATGTCACTAAAGCCCAAGTGACAAAGGGGGAGACCCAGACCTATCCTATACGGAAAGAACTAAAGCTAATCATCAGATTAGACTAAATGCATAGAATACATAAGGTGATTGTTGGGAACCCTAGATTTAAGGATAAAGCCACAAATTAAGGAAAGCCCGAGTGTTGGAAGTATTCTCGGGTCAAATGGTTGAGTAGCTTGCAGATATGGTTACCATATCTAGAATTCGTGTGCTAACTCAAATGATCAAATCCGGGACCCTGGGGGGTTTAGATGAAAAAATAGGGAAAATACCCAAAGCTGGATTTGATAATGAATTAGGGTTTTTAACACACTTGATTTATTGCTTGGTTGAGAGATTTAACAGTATAATAAAAACCAAGCAAAACCGGAAAAAGAAGCAAGGGAAATTGACTGCTAGATTGAAGAGGGGCGCTCTCTCTCTGCCAAGGATCAGTGCTTGAAGATGGGAAAATGGAGTCTGCTGGTGACGCCCAGGAGGGAGAGGGGGTTTTTTTGTGATGGCCAACAAAACCCAGATCGCCAAATTTGCAGACTCCCAGTGCAAATTGGTTTGGTGAATTTTCCTACTTCTAACAAGGGTTTTTTCAGTAAAAACAACTGATGGGCAATGCGTGAAAAAGTTAAATACAAAGAAAGAAGCCGAGAAACTTACCTGGAATCTGTAGATACTTTCGTGGATGGTAAGGATTGCTTCCTCATAGATCAAATGAGAAATTTGGAGAAGATCTTAATGCAAATGCTCTTCCCGCCGACCCTAGCGTCCTCTTACCTGCCACACAAAGGGAAAACCAATAAGTAATGACAAATAAATCGGAATCTGCAAAGTAGAATCTAATAATCAAGAAGCGAAGAGTCATAAAGAAATAATCACTCCCTGTCAAAACCCAATTTGAAGCTAGACGTCAGGGTGAAGCTTCACCAATGCGCCCCCTCTCCAAATCGCCTTCTTTGCCTGTAAATCGAAATGGATACCAAAAATACAAGATGCTATCCCAGAACAATCTCAGTGTAAGAGAGAAACAGTTTGAATCATCATCTCATTCATTCATCTACAAGTACACAAGTATTGAATCCCAAAAAAATCTCTTTATTCAATATTCCAGTGCCAGAGTTCATGGTTTACAATGGGGGGAACACCTCTCTTAAATAGCTTGAGAGTGTGTCCACATTTTACTTAACTATCATCCGATGGTTGAGATTAAGACATCATCAACGGTGGAGATCACAAATACGAAGATCAACACATGGATCAAGTCGACCACTTCAAAGGGGGCGCACTTTTGCTCAAGGACGCCTCCCTAAGGCGGAAAACATAAGATATAACATGATAATATATGAAAGGGGGTCATTAGGGGCTTAATTCACCCTATGCCCCATTACAACCTCAAAACATAAGATATAACCATACAATACATCATCTAGCCAAGTTGAGGGGTGCCCATTGGGGGATGTCCTCACTGACTGAGCCAAAAATAAAATAATCTGGACCAAATGCTGATAAAAACTGCTGATGAATTGTCCGGGGAGCTAAAATACATCATCTGATAAGTTTCCAAGCCATTTCCTTGATCCAATAGGCCAAATCGGTTTTTTCAGTGAATTCCTTAGTTCATTTTCTGGTGGTACATCCTCTGAAACTGAATAAAATCATCAAAAATCTGTCCAGGCTGAGAACTGGGGAAAAATGTCTGTACTGGATGATCTGGAGACACATAAGAATGGTATAATTGACTACTCATACCCCTTGGAACACTGCAATGCACTAGGAGAACCAGAATCACTGCCATCTGTACTAAAATTTGATCATTTGGCCAATAATAAAGTGATAATAATCATCGATCATGAGATCTGGGGCCAAACTCTCAAACCTGAAACTGTAGTATTGGTCCTGGGCATGTCTGGAACAAATATAAGCAATGCTGTTTTTTGAGTCACTGCCTTGGGAATCGTGTTTGACTTGGTCAACTGGGTTGACCAGGTCAAAGTACCCAAATTGGAGGTGAGATGCTGTACCAATATGATCCTGCATGCATCCAAGGTAAGAAATGCTCCAATGGTGTATATCAAAACCCAACTTAAATCATGTTATTCTAATCACGACGACAACAATAATAATAGTAAGTAAGATATACCTGTGCCTTTGAAAAATCTTGGAACCTTCTGGAAGTCTGTTGTGCATGCCATACTTACAAAGTTTAAACAGTGTGCTAATGCTGGGTGAGGATGGAAAACAAGGCTAAGGCAAAGGGAGATGACTTGTAGCTAACTCTGACCATATGATTTCTCAGACTAATGACAATTGCACACGACCACAATGACATATACATGACAGATGAACATTAGGGGATGGTGGTGTCTCACAAATGGATGAGATAATCTGAAAAATCCCATTCAACTCTAACAATATGTATACAACTCACATCCAAGCTAAGAAACAAGCTTCGTGAGGATCTTTACTAGGACCCTTGTGTTGAGTGCACAAGAACTGTAATGAAGGGATCTTAGGGGACACTGTGAATTAGCGGTCCCTTGCCTCATCTCACATCAAAACCAGCAGGCTTTGTGAGGAATTAATCATTACATTTCAATAGTGGCCAACAATCTTTAGATTTAGCATTTGTTTATCCACTGCTTTTTCTTTAGGCCTTTCATAATTTTACTTTATAGCCCTTTTGGAGTTGTGTTCTAAAGACAGTTTGCATTTCAACAGATAGAGTTTATAGCACATAATGCATGTAATGATGGTAGACACATTGCTTCAAGTTTTAGCTGACACTTTTCGAAATAACTCAGAGCTGAGACACATAAAACATGGGATCCATCATGCATAGGGGTCAAAGTGGGGAAAGTGATCTTCAATCTCATAAGTCTTGATCAAGCTAAAGTCATGGGTTAAGGATCAATTATGAATGAACTGGATGGACGGGGACAAATGACACATGGAACCAACATAGCACTAAGGTCTAACATTTGTATAAAGCATGGTATGAGCAACAATGTTCAACATTAAGTCCTTTAATTAGTCTTAACACAAGTTCAAGCATTGGTATACATATATAAGCATAGGTCACCATGATCATCCTAACAAGACAAAGCCTAGGTTTTTAATATAAATCACAAAGCAAAAATCAAACCAGGGAAACATATACCTTATCTCACCATATATACCTGTCTCCATCTGATAAGGCCCCTCTGTAACTGTGTGTACCATATATGCTCTGCTACTCTGCTCAAATGAACTAGGTCATCATTGAAAGCATCTCAATGGGATAAAAAATCTCAGTCCTGGCAAGGAAACTCTGCTGAACAAGGCTCTGAAATGGCTGAGGCTGTAATGATCAATGCTAAAACCGCATGTGAAAAATAGCTCGGAATAGAATAAGAGATAGATCTGTATGCTGCATCATGGTAGCCCAGCTACAAATGTATATGTTATAACAGAGAGATGGGCCTATTCCATGGCAATCCTACCTCATTCCTTTTGTATTCTCTCGTCCTTATATCCATTCCTCCTGTACATCCCCTTCCTTATGCAACCTTTAGGGTTGAGGGTTGAGGGTTTTTCATTCTGTAGCATAGATCTCATGATATAACTTACTTTAGGTATTTCGCTTCTTAGAGGAGACTTTTTAGTACTCCTGCTTTGTATGACATCAATTGTACTATGCAGTCCCATCTGCCTACTTTAGTGGTTATTTATTGGACATTAATAAAATTATCTTATCTTATCTTATCTTACATCTTACTAGCAAAAGCATTGTTAGGGGCATTATCTGTGATAATTTGAACAACATTTGCCAACTCCGCCTTCATAACAACTTCATTCAGCAATTGAAATAAAAGGTTTGCATCTTTCACCCTATTTGATGCATCAATTCATTTCAAAAACATGGTTCCTTGTGGGCAGGAGATAAGGAAATTGAGTATAGTATGGTTCCTTCCACCAGTCCATTCATCTGAAGATTGACATGATGGTACATCCCGTATTTACCCATGACTCCTTAAAACCCTACAAGTATTCATTTATGGACATAACTTCCTTGTGCAAAAGTGATCCCCTCAAGTCATGCATACTAGGGCCTTTGAAGCCCTTACTGACAACGAGAATGGAATCCCACATGGGTTGATAATAAGGTGAGCAAGCAACATTAAAGGGATATTTGAATCATACCACCATCTAGCTATGTACTCATAAGCAACTTCTTTACATTGCTTCTTCCCATGCTCATCTAAGGTGGGTTGAGTTTGGGTTGGTTGAGGTTGAGAGGCAGTGGCACTTCCAAAGGAGGGGTAAGGTGTAGAAAAATAGTGTTGAATGGTCTTCTTCTTTTGAGGCTGATTTTCACCAATGTTTTGACGAGAGGGAGAAACATAATGGAAGGGGACCCTAACAACGGTAGAGGGATAGAGGGATAGAGGAAGAGCCTTCAAAATCATTTAATCTGGATCCCCTCATCATGGCATTGACAAGTTCCCTCTTCCTTCCAATTTCAGCTTGAATCTCTTTCTGCCTAGCCTTATCTTCTTCAAATTTTTGAAACTGATTTAACAAATCAGATCTGATCTCTCAATTTACTTACTTTGGCACCCCACATGGGAGAACTTGACTTCTTATTCCAACCAAGTGTTGCTTCATCCTTTGAATCCCCCCCCACCTATGTGTTTGTGGCAATATTTGCAAAAAATTTCATCATCAACAGATTCAACATGAGCCCATGTAGCATCGTTGACCCTTGGACCCATGGTAAATGCAAAAAATTTGGATTTGCGAGTGCGAAATGCAAAATGCAAAAAAAATAATGAAAATGTAAATGCAAAATAAAATGAAAATGCAAATGCAAAATGCAACAAAACAGATCTGCAATTTTAAGTTTTTATGAGAAAAAAAAAATAGGGGCAGATCTAAGCTAATAGTAGAATTAATGAACATTGAACATACCTTGAAGTTGAAAGTTAAAACTTGAAATTTGAGATGCCAAATGCCAAGTGCCAACATCCTTGAGCCCACAACCAACTCCAAAATGAAAAGCTACAAGGCCCACAAGAGTCACAACTGCTCCAACCTCCAAAAGTTTAAGCCCACAACTAGATTTTAAGCTATGAGTTCCAAGTTTCCAACTGCTCCAGTGGCCCAACCTCCAACAACCACAAATGCTTCAAGTTCCAACAGCTACAAACACACTCACAAGCCCACAAATGCAACAAGTTCAGGGCAGGCTAACAACTATAGGCACAACCACAAATGCTCCAAGCCTCCAATCGGTAGATGAGAGAATTGAGAAGTGTGGGGCAAATGGGGGGGGGGGTATTTATAGCAATGTTTTAGGGTTTAGGAGGGTTTAGATTAGTTTCTTTTTAGTTTTTATTTAAACAATTAAAAACACCTCCTTTATGTTGTGCGGGCTTGCAGAGGAAGAGAGCAAATCGACTTGGTCGGTTTGGACCGATTTAGTATTGAATCAGTTCAGGCATTGGGCTAGTTGATTTGGTACTGAACTAGCCCCCAAGCCAAGCTTTTGTCGGTTTTGGGTTGGAGATTGTCTGACCGATCAACTTGGGTCGATTCTAGTTCCAATCAGATCGATTTTTAGAACACTGGCTGAGATGTGAAACTTGCTAAGGGTGCAAGATCCTTTTGTTCACATGTATCTCCTCTGGCGATAGAAGGGAGTGTGGAGATTTCTATTCCTAGGCTAATTCAAATGTTTGAGATGATGGACAACATTTGTTTGGTTTGTAATGTTAAATTAAAAACATATGTGATGGATCTGTTACCACCTAGTTTGCATAGGATGTTGAACAGAGAGAAGGCATTAGCTAGTTAGGGACCTTTTAGTCCCCCATCGAGATCAGGCAGTCTTTTGCCCAAATGCATGTTCTTTTGTACTTCCTTTGTCACGGCCAAAGGAAGTTGTTTGTAATTTTTTGACATCCGTTACATGTGTAAAAGGGCTTTGTCACCTAAATGAACATTGGTCCTAGTGATCATAGTTTATCTTGGTTTTTTCACTCACACATCCAAAGCCAAAGTATGTTATAATATAGGTGCCTTAGGTTTAAGTCTAAGTCCTTAGGGTCCGATGTCAAAATCTAAGTGAGTCACCATGTCCATAGCAACATGCATGACCTTTTCTATCCCTTGGGGGAGTAGAAATGACAAGAAACTATGTAAAAAAGAGTTAAGGGGGTCACATATTTTAAAGGGAATATTTTGGGCACCTCCTCCCTCAAAGGGGGTACATGCATGGGTTTTCCCTCATCCAGGGGAGCAATGTGGCGCCCTTGGCTCATTCATGCATGCATTTGCATTCTTTTGGTTCAACATTGGGATCTCCTCCTGATACTGGTTGAAATGGTAGTCCAAGCTACCGGCAAGGATATGTGGAGAAAGTGACCACTGTCACCTTAGTCACTTCTCCAAACTTCTTCGGAAGTCAAAACCTCCTAGGGGAGAGCCCTATGTAACTCTGCAAAAGACACTTAGACACCAAATATATCTTGTATGTGTTTAAGGTTAGTGACCAGTGCCTAATGGAGTCAATCAAAAGGTGAAGTAGGTGCAATATTAGCATGGATGTGAATCGTGTAAGTATAATTACATCAGTAGTTGTTTAGAGATTCATTATAGACTTAGCATAAGTAACAACAATGTGTTCATAACCATGCATTTACCATATTATTGCATCAAGTCTGAAAGCAAGTTGCAGGTACTCATTAGCAGCAGTATCACAAATAATATGTAGCAGTAGACTCAAATCAATATTTATACAACAGTAATGATTCTTTGTGTTCATGTGTTGGCATAAATAACATCAATGTACATAAGCAACTAGTTTGGCAGTTTCACAGTGTTTCCAGACTTCAAACAATGATTAAATTGCAAAATAAAGTGTGGTTGCATAGTGAAAATGAGGTAGAGAAGAGCCCACTTTTACTTGTGATTTACCCTACACTTGTTTAACCTTTTGTACCTGTGTTTAATTGTTTGTGTGAAGGGTTTAGAAGACCAAAGCAAGAGGGAAGGTATGGCAAACTAGGTATAGGGAACAACTGCCATTGTAAGGGCAACCCTTACAGTAGTTGGTCAAGGTATGAAATGTGAAAGTAAAGGTCTGTTACAGACTTAGGAAGGAGAACATGGAGGAGGTAAAAGGGATGAGGAGCAGGAGTGGAGAAAGTGACCACTGTCCAGGTTGAGAACTGGGGCAAACTGAATGCACTAGAGGATATGGAGACATAGAAGAATGGTATAAGTGACCACTCAGACCCCCTGGAACATTGCAATGCTCTAGGAGAACCAAAATCACTGTCATAATAATAAAATCTGGCCAATAATAAAGTGATAATAATCACTGAATGTGCAATCTGAGGCCAAAGTCTGAAAACTGAAACCATAGTATTGGTCCTGGGCATGTCTGGAGTAAATATAAGCACTATTGTTTTTTGAGTCACTACCTTGGGAACCGTGTTTGACTTGGTCAACTGGGTTGACCAGTTCAAGCACCCAAACTGTAGGTGAGATACTGTATCAATATGATCCTGCATGTATCCAAGGTAAGAAATGCTCCAATGGTGTATATCAAAACCCAACTTAAGTCATGTTATTCAGAATCATGGTGACAGTAATAATAATAATAAGTAAGATATACCTGTGCCTTTGAAAGATCATTGAACCTTTTGGAAGTCTCTTGTGCATGCCATGCTTACAAAGTTTAAATAGTCTGCTAGTGTCGGGTGAAGGTGGAAAACAAGGCTAAGGTAAAGGGGAATGACTCGCAACTGACTTTGACTATGTGATCTTTCCGAATGATAACCAATACACTCAACCAAAATGACATATGCATGATAGATAGAAACCAGGAATTGTGGTGTCTCACAAATGGATAAAGTACTTGGGCTTGTTTCCTTCAGACACTAGCAAGTTTTCCTTTACATTACTTTGCAATACTGATCAACCTTCAAAGGCAGGTGCCCTAGGAAGCCTTCTGGGCTCCAGTACTGACAAAGACATAACCTTCAATGTTGCAAAACTCGGCCTCGGCAAAAAGTCGGTGAGGGTCTTGATTACAACTTCTCGGTAACATCGACGAAAAAATCGGGAAAAATCGGCAAAAGTCGGCAAAAGTCAGCAAACATTAAAAAATAGAAAATACATGCATTTTTTTTAGAATTTTAAACATATAAAGCAATAATAACATCAGAAAAACATATTGGAACATAAATATGAAGAAAGCACTGATATATATCATCATCATGTAGTCATGCCAAATATGAAACGATGCATCAAAGTTGATACTGAAAGTCTGAAACATCATAGTTGTCCAATCAAGGACTCAAAAGTGTATAAAGTTTAAACAATACAAAATGACATAACATATATAAATGTATCTGAGGAAAACTAGCATCTAGCTATCTAATATCAATGCCCTCTTCCCCTTTTACGGGAAAATATCATGGGTCTCTTGTCAGGCCTGCCCCTAGCACTAGAAGTAGCAGTAGAAGGCCCTGAGCCTGCATCTAATACTCGACGCTGAGTGATGGATGGAGGACTAGATATATCAAGGGGTCCAGAAGGCGGTGGCGATGCCTCCATGGTGCCTCCAAACACTTCCTGCTCCTCCTCCTCCTCTTCCTCCTTTTCCTCCTCCTCCACTTGCCCCTCCTCTTGCGCCTCCTCTAGCCATGCAGGTGCCTCCTCCATGATAGGAGTCTCAATCTCCACCCTCCACTTCGACAATATATCAATATTGTCCAAGGAGATGGCATTTGCATTAGGTTCTTTCTGTATCTGTGCCATCCACAAGCGAAGGTTGTAATGAACATACAACAAGTCATTAAGACGTGTGAACTCCAACCTGTAAGAGGGTAATAAAAAAATTTAGAGTCTAGAGGATCGTAGATTCATAAATTGCATTAAACATTTAAATGCAATTGCTTTGTTCAAATTCTAAGTTCTAAGTTTCTAACCTTCTCCGTCTCTTTGCATGTATTTTTTCAAATACACTCCAATTTCGCTCACATCCCGAAGCTGTACAGGTTTGGCTAAGGATTCTGATGGCAAATTTCCGTAAATTCGGTGTCCTCACACCATAGGTTCGCCACTAAGTGGCTACATGTCACCAAAGTTCAAACATGAAATAAATATAAATAAATCATAATTCATCTTTCAAATAAAGGGGA
>LPNX011020899.1:920045-940348 GCA_001517045.1 Pseudotsuga menziesii | reverse complement strand
CCGATTGACAATTGCACTCAGTGAGACTCAGATCTGGCTCAGTTAGACACAGATTAGGCATTGATGGACTCTCCATCAGCATATTTGGTCTATCTCCTTGAGATTTGCGCCCCCCCTAGGCAGGATCTCTTAGTTTTTGTATATATCCAGGCACAGCCTCCTCTTCCAAGCTAGTTAGAACTAGGATTGAGGCGCTGCTGCTATTGTACTGTTGTTATTCTTCATTTGAAATAAAGAAAAGCTTTGGAGGCTAGACGGTGTTGTGCCATTACATGTGTGGATGATTATTGCCATTATTTTACTGAGGTAACTTGTATCTGTGTTCATTTTTTTTGCTAATTGCTTGTAGATCCGTTGTTAAGATTGATAATAGGCTTATTATATTCTTGATAGGAAAGGTGCTTTTCAATAAGTTTATTGACCATCTCTTTCCTTTGATGCATGTTTAGAGATCTAGATTTAGCATGTCCTATAAGCTTATATGCATGTTATCTTGAATCTCTATGTATGTACTAATCGGATCTCACAAGTTTCTTGGCAAGTTCTTTGATTTCAGCTGAGCTGCAGGTTCCTACATTGGAGAGGATGCTGATCTATTTTGCTTCTTCACTCTCTTCAAAACCTTCCAAAGGCATAGTCCCTTGACATTCCACCTGAAAGCTCCACTGTGGATCTTCAAGGAAACTGACATTTCTCTCCTCCTCTTCCTCCCTCAAAATCAACATTTTTACCTGGTTACTTTGTTAATAGCTTTGATTTTGCTTAGATCTATCATCTTAAAAGTAATTCCAACATAGATCTATCTTATCAAAGGCCATAGTCTAGATCTTGCAGTTAAAAAGTTTCATAAGCATTATAGATCTAGCTTTAGGGAAATCGTCCTTTTTGCATGGAAATTTAAAGAAAACTTGTAGCTTGCATGCACTAGATTTCTATTTGCTGTTATAAAAGATAAATCCAGCAATTAGTGCATATTTCATTGGCTGCACAAACATCAAGCCAAGATCCCAAGGAAAGCTTGCTTTCCTTGGTTCCTTTTTCACTTGTTTAGCTAGTTTTAACTTCATCTTTTTAGAGTTAAGGTAGGTTGATCCAAAGGTACTCTTAAAGTGCTTTTGGGCATATGTTATTCTAACATGCTTGCTGGTTTTTAGCAGGTGTAACAGAAAATAAAGGAAGCTGCTGTTCGGAAGTGTCCTCAGGAGCGTTCAAATCTCCCCAGGGGTCTCCCATTTGACTAAAACCTTTGATTTTCGCACCTTGTAATCTCTTGATTTCAATTCATATAAGGATAAAGAGGAATTATATCAGTTCTCTGATATTGTAACCGCTGTTAATAAAATTATTTTTTGAATAGGCTTTTTCGAGCCCATTCCCCATCCCCCCCTGGGGAGATTTGCGTCGGTGTCCTTTTTGTTGCTTTTTGCTCATTTCTTTTCAAACTAGCATTGATCTAATCTGCAGGGTAGTATAATTTATTTTATTATTAATTTCATATTCCATACTTTATATTTCAAAGTAATCTTAATACTTACCCCACGACTTCCCGATTGACCCGAAAGGGGAAAGAGATTCGTGGTAGGACTAATTAGAAAAACATAATTGTGTTTCTGTTTTCTTTTGATCATTTGTTTTTCAGCTCTTATAAAATTAACCCCTCCTCGATTCCCCGATTGAGATCCACTTGGATCGAAAGAGGTTCCTGAAGGGTTTTCTTTTAAACAAGAACACCCAATTTAAAACTTACTAAAATTGACAAGACTCCAGTGTGTATGCTCTGCACTTGGCTGCGGTTCGTCCGATCAGTCAAGCTGTATCAAAAGCACTTGAGTGACTAGTATAATTAGGACTCACTCTCCCAAATTAACAAACCAACAGGTGAAAATCCAACACCTAGATCAAACCATCACGGTGGCAAAATACCCAAAGGAAGCGGGAACTTCTGAAAAGTGACCTCGGGGCGCCGATCTCTGTCACACCCTAATGGGTGCGTTATGAACAATAGCGCCAGAGACTCCATTTCAGCCCACATATTCCTTGCGGGTAGCCGTGAAGGTTTAGTTTTGGACATACTCCAAGTACTCTAGGGTATATCTGGAGTCCCCCCTTTGCCTAATTTTAATCAACTCACACTTCAATTTTAACTTAAAACATACCAAGAGGCAATCGCAAAACACTCACTCCAAGCACATGCAAGTACATTGTTTCTATTTTTTGACTCCATTCTAAGGCACTGGTTATTTTCTTGTTTTATATATATATTGTGTCTCGGCATTGTGCTTTCGTGTGTTCATCTTTTGTATCTTGCCATCTTTGATCATCTATAGTTAAATTGCAAACTCCTAAGTAACTCATTCAGTTTAACATCACAACACTAAGTAATTATCCTTAGTAACTTAATAGGGTCTACCCCCCTTGGCTTCGTTAGGAGTTGAGCCTAAACGGAGGAGTCAAGAACAAGGTGACAGCCTTGACTCGAGACTTGCCCCCAAGGACACACCAAGTGGCTTGAAGATTTCTGCCACGTGACCTAGGTGTGTGAAAGGCGGCAACAGCATCTACAATGAGTTTGTCCTCTCCTGTCAGAAACAGATCATTAACATATAGCAGGATTATCACCAGTCTTCCGCCTTCAACCTTGAAGCAAAGGTTGGAATCCGCTTTACTCTTGGTATAAATCCTAAACTCATTAGGAAGCCGTCCATCTTGCCGTACCATGTCCTGGATGCCCATTTCAATCCATACAAGGCTTTCTTTAATTTGCACACATGAGCCTGCCTGTCATGTGTCTCAAATCCCAGTGGCTGCTCCATGTACACTTTCTCTTCAACTACACCATTCAAGAATGTTGTCTTGACGTCCATCTGGTGTACCTTCCATTTCATTACTGCAGCCAATGCAAGTATAGATCTGATGGAAGTGCATCTCAGTATGGGTGCAAATGTCTCCTCGTAGTCTATGCCTTTTTTCTGGGAGAAGCCATGCGCCATGAACCTTGCCTTGTGTTTTTCAATCCTACCATCTGTAGCATGCTTGATGTTGTAGATCCACTTCGAAGTCACCACCGACTTCCCTTCCGGTCTCGGAACTATCTCCCAGACATCATTCTTCATAGTTGACTGGTACTCCTCAATCATGGCATTCTTCCACTCTTTCTTTTCTGCAGCCTCTTTGTAGTTGGAAGGTTCCTTATCAACGATGTCACATAGTAGGGCCACATAGCTATTGTATGGTCTAGGTCTTTCCCTTTCTCTTTGCATCCTATCTGGAGCGCCATACCTTTCTGCATCTTGTACTAGCTCTCGTGCCCATGCTGGTTTTCTTTTGTGGGAGCTCTTCTCGTGAAGTGGTTCTACAGGATCTTGTGGTTCTGTCATGTTGTAGTCTTCATGGTTTTCTAAAGTTGCTTCTTCAGTGTCTCTAACTCTGGTTGTTTCGGGTTCTTCAGCCTCGTCAATAGGTAGTTTTCTGGATCTGGAATATGTTGAGTCTTCGTCAAATGTCATGTCTCTGCTGATGTCGATCTTCTTAAATCCTGTGAAGTATATTCGGTAGGCCTTTGAAGTGTTGTCGTATCCTACGGATATTCCCTTCCTTCCTGAAGGATCGAGCTTGATCCTCTTTTCCTTTGGGATGTGTGTGTACACTAGGCAATCGAATATATTGAGATAACTGACTTCGGCTTTCTCACCTGAGAAAGCCTCTTCTGGAGTCTTGTTGTCTAGCACTCGGTGAGGAGTATGGTTCTGTAAATACACAGCTGTCCTTGCTGCTTCTGCCCACAAGTGCATCAGAAGATCTTGGTCATGTAGCATTGCTTTCGCTTCATCCATTATCATTCTGTTCTTTTGTTCTGCAACGCCATTCTATTTCAGGATTGTAGGGAGTGCTCAACTTCCTCCTAATCCAAGATTCTCTATAAAGTTCCTTGAATTCTTACGAGGTGAATTCTCTGTCATTAACTGATCGCTGAGCCGTGATCTTCCTTTTAGTGTGGTTTTCGACTAGGCTTTGAATTTCTTGAACTTGCTGAATACTTCATTTTTCTCTTTCAAGAAATATATCCAAGTCTTACGGGAGAAATCCTCTATAAAGGAAACGTTAGTATACATACCCGCTTCATGAGCTGGATGACATGGGTCCGCAGACATCTGAGTGGACTATCTCTAGTGTTCCTTTTGCTTTGATTTCACTGCTGGGAAATGTCTTCTTTACGTTCTTTCCTTGCGCACATCCCTTGCAAATGCCTTCATGTTTCATTTGAATTTTTGGAAGTCCTGAAACTACTTTGCTTGCAATTGGTAGTGCTCTATAGTGCACATGTGCAAACCTTCTATGCCATATTTCACTTGGTTCTATTGAGTCATGAACTAATGCTTGTTCATGGTGCCCCTTCAACTTGTACAAGTCTCCCTCTTGCTCTCCAATTACTGTTGCATCATCTATTGTCTTTCCTTTTGGTCACATTAGGACTTGGACATCAACAAATGCAACCCTTATTCCCTTTGCATCTAGGGCAGAGATGGAGAGAAGATTCTTCTTCAATCCTGGAACATATAGCACATCTTTCATCTTCAAGGATTTCCCAGAATCTA
This sequence comes from Pseudotsuga menziesii, assembly GCA_001517045.1. NCBI lineage: Eukaryota > Viridiplantae > Streptophyta > Pinopsida > Pinales > Pinaceae > Pseudotsuga > Pseudotsuga menziesii. The sequence continues at coordinate 935,753 of LPNX011020899.1, read as the reverse complement.
GCTTGTAGGAAGCTTCTCCACTTCCTCTTATGGGGTATTGATAACCATCCCCAAGTTTCACCTTGTGAGGTGACTCATGCTCAGATAGATTGACGACTGATTCTTTGTATCCCGTCATATGTTTGGATGCCCCACTATCTACAAGCCAATTGTTGCTTCCATGTGAGATAGTGCCCGTGAGTGCTGAGATTATGACATATTCTTCATCACTTGAAGAATCAACTCTTTCTTCTCTGAATCTTTTCGTTGTTGGTTCATCATCTTCAGTGGTGTGAGCATGATGTCTTTTCTTGTTCGACTTCTTGTTGGAGGAACCTTTGCTTCTGAGACAATCTATGGAGTAGTGTCCCTTCTCATCACATGTGTAGCATCTAATGCTGGATAGATCTCTTCTAAATTTCTTTTGTCTTTTGTGATGAGGATCCTCCTTTTGTTGTGATGATGGTCCTCATTCTTTCTATGATTTTTTTTGGTGTGAACTGTGAGAGCTTGATCTTCAGTTGTTCCCATCTTCTCTTCTCTTGTTATGAGCCGAGCTTCTTCTTGTGTGCATTCTTCCCAAAGTCTGCTAAAAGTGATCAACTTCTTTCTTGCACATATTCCTTGAATGAATGAATCCCATGATCTTGGGAGACCATTCAAGGTGGTCATAACAATCTCCCCTTTTTCTACCTTCTCTTCAACTGCTTCAAGTTGTTACTTGATTTGAGCAACCCTCGTGAAGTAGGATTGCATGGTCTCTGAGTTTTGTATCTTCACATTCTTCAACTAGTTCCTCAATGTCATCGTTCGATTGATGTTTTTTTCCTTCAAACAGCTTCGTCAAAGCATCAAATACCTCCTTAGGTGTCTTCAAGGATGACACATGAGGGATGAAGTGATCCTTAATAGAATCTGCAATGATTCTCTTGGCCTTGATCAAGTTCCTCTTATGGATAGCCTTAGCCTCATCTCCCTCTGGCTCTGGAATATGTCTGGATTTGCTTAGAAGTGGTTCTCAGAGTGACATGTGGGCTAGATGGAGTCGTGGGGTTGTGTTCAACATTACACCAATAACGATGTAGCCAAATGGGGCCCCATAGTCACTTCCTAGTTGTTCCCACTTCATTTCAAGACTTTTTCCATGACTTAGCAATATCGAAAAAGTGCCGGATTTTCAATTGGGGATTAATTGGAAGACGAGACTAATTACTAGTCACTCTAATCCCTTTTTTATTGTCCCACCATTCCAGCCAGAGGCCTGCAATGTTCACAAGAGCATACGGGGACTAAAGCCTTGTTAATTTTAAGAATTTTAAATCAAACGTGTGCTGTTTAAAAATCTCAATATCGGTACTGTCGTTTCCAGAAAAACAGTCGGATTTGTTAATTTTAAAAGGAACTAGAAAGAAAATAAAAAAAATTAACTAAGAAACATAAAACAACTACTCTAAAAGAGATCAAACCATTAAAAAGGCAACAACAAAGCTTCCCCGTTGGGGGGATGGGGTGTGGGTGCTTGGATGCCCACTCTTGTCTTTTGTTACAATAATTAAATAAGAATGTTTGTGTTCCTTTATAGAATAGGAAACACAAATTTACAAAATTCGAGGCTTTAAAATCGCCCACAGAACAAGTGGCAAGAGGAAAGGCTCCCGAATGGCTTAAATCTTCAAAATTTCACTCGAGTGCCTCTCTACCTATTTGTTAATTGCTGCAAAACAATAAAAAAATGTAAGCCAAATATGCTAGATAATTAATTAAAACATACAAAATTTAGCATAATATCCAAGTACTTTTAAAAGATAAAATTTGAAGTATTGAAACTATACTTGTTAGAAGATAGATCTATAAAATTTGACTTTAAAATTGGATCTAAACTTAAATATAAATGCAAATCAGATTAGTTTATGATTTATCTTATTGCACTAATTTGATTAACATTTCTTAAAGTAACCAGTAACAGGAAGAAATTAATTTTGTAGAATGAAAGAAGAAAAGAAACAACTCGATGCTAGAACTTGGGCGATGGATTTCTTCACAGTGGAGCACAGAGGGACTATGTCTTTCTGTAAATCTTGGAGAGGAGGACAATGTAAACAAATTCAACCTCTTCTTCTTCAAGTAAGATAACCTGCAACTTGGACAAAGACTCGCACATGAAAGTGATTAAGGAAAACTTGGTGTTACCTGCCACAAAAACTTAGAACACAAGATCATTAAATAAAAGAATAATGTAATTATAAGAGATATGAAACAAATATACAGTAAGTTCATAAGCAAACAAGCTATTAAATCTCACCCTACCTAGAAATAACTTCCCTTCAAAGGCCTAGCTCAACCACAAAGAATGCAAGAAAATGGACAACGTCGATCACTTCATAAGCACGAAACAATGTTCGTCCACACATGAAGATGATACACAGTTCTTGACCTCCAAGTCCTTTTATTTAGAATGATAATGAAAATATTACAATAGCATACAAGCAGAGGTTCAACCTTCGATGGAAAATGAAGTGAACTTGCTCTTCTTAAATAGATGAAGCCAAGAATGAGGGGGAGGTGCACTTGCTAAAGGAGAGCACTTGGCTTGGCTGGCATGAGTTGGAGTGAGTTGTCTGTGGGTTTGGTAATGGAAAGATCCAAAAAGAGAAATGACATATCCCAAAACTCAAATCATATCTCAAAACTTGCTTTCTTTTCTTGGGAAATGCGCCCTGTTGCCGCCTAATACACACTTTATGATACGGGAAAGTCTCCAACCTGCTTTGTATGTCCTTGGGGGCAAGTTAGAGCTGGGGACCACTGTCACCAAAGTCCACAACTCCTCCGTTTAGGCTTGATCCCAACAGAGCCAAGGGGGGTAGTCCCTACGGAATACTAAGTTCCAGATTTATTAATTAATTACAAATTAATTAAAGGGATCCTTTTAAGGTTACAAAATTACAAGACCAGTGCCTAGATTAAATGGAGTCAAAAGATTACAAGTTACAAACTTACAAAAGAATAAGAATGATTATCCACAGTTGCCTACGCTAAGCAAGATTTACAATATTAACAATATGAACAAATGCTAAAGAATTACACAATATGAACAAGTTATTGTATCAAAGATCAAAGGACAGATTACTTTTAAGTTACAAGGTTAAGCAATGCGATTACTTAAGCAAATGCATTAAAGGTGTCACCATATGAGATTGCAAAACTGAAAGAAAATACTTGTGACTGAGAAATGAAAGTGCCTGCAGTAAAAGCCTTGAACAGCAAGGCAAAGACGAATAGAATGCCTGTGTTTGTAGGACGTTTTGCAATGCTTCTTGGTTTATTTTAGTAGATTTTATTAAAGTTGAAGTCTTTGATTAAGTTTTAGATCCGGTGGTGTGACTACCCCGATCTAGAACTTCTCCAGTCAAAGAAGGAATGCTGTTGCGCTCAACAAAGTGGGAACAAAGCCCACCCGTAGCTCACAGGTCAATCCCCAATGCCCCGGTGCTCAACAAGGAGGACATCGAAGCGCCTAGAGACCACCCACGGTCTACTACCCCTTCTAGCTTCCTGAGGTCACTGTTTTTAGTTGACAGAAAAAGGGCTAGATGGATGCCTATTAAACTAAGACTTCCCTGTCCCCTGGTCGTATCTTGGAGTACCCCGAAGGGTGATAACCGAGTAGAGGAGCAGGATGTGGGAAGTTGTTGTTGATAAGTTTTAAGGTTAAGTTTTATCTGGGTGATTAACATGCAAGGTTTATTTTAAAGCGATCAATAAGATCAACCAAGCTGTATCCCTTATGGGAGGTGCCGGTATTTGATCTTGGACTTGTAAAATAAAATGTTTGATTGTGGTACAAGAAAAGAAAGTTATCTTAATTACCTAAGCCCCCACCTCCCCTGTTTTTCATATGCAGCTTGAAGTCCCTAAAGGGAGATGACAAGCGGATAGAGGATACACAGGTTTGATAGGTTGTATGATTACTTTTAAACAGAAAATTAAAGTTGCATAAACTTGAAAGAAATACACAACTAACTATAGTAAACTCACCTCACAACAATCTTTGTGACAGAGATGATAGTCTGTCACAAAGATAGGTGGGTAGCTGGAAATAGAACTAGTTATCTACCTTACTTCCTAATCTACTTACTTATAAATTACAAATGCCTTACAAGACTTTACAGAATACCCCAAGAGACTCTCGTTGGGGTTTACAATAAATTAGAACAATATGAAAGAGAGGGTTGAGGGTTTGAACCCCTTTTGAAGCGGTTGAAGTTTGAAGAGATCCTGGGCCTATTCGGCATCAAATCCCCTTCACTCATGCACAAGTTGTCATAAACCAGCGAGCTTATTCTTCGCTGGAAATCACAGAAAAACACTAAAATTTGTTGTTAAAATATTAGTACAAAATTTACAAATTTACATAAACAATATGAGTGAAAAATATTGCAGAAATGAGAGATTTAAAGGGCTGGAAAGTGAGTTTCCAGCCACCTAAACAGTGTTTAAACAGCAGAAATATAAGTCCTAACTAATATAGAAGAGGTTGGGGCCCTAAAACAAGGGTTACATTCACTATACAGTGAAATAAACCCCTTTTTAGGAAGGCTGAAAGTAGATGGCCGAATTTAAAAATTTGCCGGAATGATATTTTTTGGAAAGATCTCCTTGGTTGAATAACCTGCAAATGAGTCTATGCCTGCAAGAATTGTAATCCTAGTGATGAATACCTAACACTTCCTGCAAAATACTTTGAAAGACAATGTTAGATCATTCATAGAAGAAAGTAAAAGCACTTCTACTCTCTAATCTCTCCACAAAACACTTTGTGGAGAGCTAACTAGAATAATACAAATTGCAAAAATAGAATAATACAAGTTACCTCAAGGGTAGAAGATCATGAAAGAACTTGCAGCATAGTATTCCTCCAAAGAAATTTTTATTAAATGGCCCAACTAGGGCAAAGCTTCCAGTACAAAGTGTAGCAAGAGAATAAGAGCAAGAAATTTCCGGCAGCATAACAATAGCATGAATGATCATGTCTAATGAGGGAGTGAGACCCTCATTAAATAGTTGAGGCAAACCCCAACATATTGAAAATAAATGGTTGAGATTAGATCTAGATCTAGGGTTTAATCTCCAGCACTAGATCTAGGTATTTGGCTTTCTATTCTTCTCAATTAATCTCCACCTTTAGATTAATTTTTAATCAAAGGCCATAAGCTTAATCCATGTCTTAACAATATTAACCTTTGGATCTAGGTCTTAAATTTAATTTCCACCTTTAGATGAGCTTTTAGGTTAGTATCATGGGCCCCAAGGTGGGCGCCCTCCTCTAAATTTAGCATTATCTTCCTAGTTAGGCGCTTCTCCATTGTAGCTAGACGCCCCTCTAAATAATGTAGCGCCTCCATTCATATTAGCGCTCCTCTATTTGCAAGATAGCGCCCCCTTATAATGGATAGCGCCCCTTTAACCTTGAATTTCTCCAAACATATGGTAGCGCTCCATCTCTAAAATAGCATGCGCCTCCAAATATAGCGTGGGTCCCTTCTTTAAATTGGTGGACGTGTGAACTTGGACGTGGGCCCTCTCTAGTTTAGTGCCTCCACTATCTTGCTGGAGTCTCCAAGTTATGGTAGTGCCCTTCCATTATTTGATAGCGCTTCCTCCATTGTGTAGCTTTCACTTAATATAGCTAGCGCCTCCATGTTTATTGGTGGCTTCTTTATAATGCATGCGCCCTCCTCTATTTTGGTGAGGGTTTAAACTTGGTCTTGGCTCCTTTTAACCTTTGCTTTGACTTTAGCTTTATGCTCAAAATAATTTTTAAACTTAGACTTAGGCTAAAATAAATTCACCTTAGATTAAAATTCTCAAATTAAATTTTTAAATTTTTCCAATTTTGACCGAGGAAAAATTAAAAAATAACTTGAAAAATTAATATCTAGGCCATGGGGGGGTGGAAAACTTTGAAACAAATTTTCCTAGGCTTAGGAATCCCCAAACCATCTTACCATGGCATTTCTTGATTTTTTACTTCAAAATCAAAAAATGTGAATTTTGACTTAGGGAAATTAATTAATTCCCTAGAAAAAATAGACCTTGCTTAGACAAAAATGGTCTATCACCTCAACCACTCATCATAATGACATGGGACTCGAAGCAGTGGCTTAGGGGGTTTCATAGCAATTAACTTTGCATTCATAGCCCCTATTACAAAATGCCATGCTTGAGCAATTACATTATTACATCAACGACTGAGTTAATTAATCACCAAGGGGTGAAATTAATTAACTAGAAAAAATAATTAAAAATACAACAACACAACGAAACTCCGCACGACTCTATTCAGATGCCTAGCATGGTCATGAATCACTCTTTGAAGCCTTAGCCACCTCATGGAATTGACTGGTAGAACGCTCGTCACCACTTTGGAGGATTTTGAGTGAAAACCAAACCGATTAAACTCGTTTACACAACAAGATAAATTGGAAAGGGAAAAACACTCGATGAGGGGACTTCCCTAACAACGAGTTCCATGGTGTGGCATCCGTATCGTATGACCCACACTAGCACATAAAATTACATTAATTTTCCCACGCAGGGGAGCGGACATTTCGTTTTACAAAGGGGCGATAGCCCTGCAGGAGTGAAAAATCCTCAGATTTTTCCAAGGTACAACTTGTACAATTATGTACATCTTCATGTACATGGAGTTGCCACCTAGTCGAAATAGGTGGGCAACATCTGACTCCAACTAGGGGACATGTGTTCGATCATCGGAGAGCACATGAGAACTCCAGAATCCTGCAACCACAAATTTCTTACCAATAACCAACATAAGGCCTCTAGTAAAAGCAATAAATCAACAATAAACAATATAAATAAATGAAATTGATATACAAATATGCATAAACAATAAATGAATTAAATAATACAAAACTTTCAAAATACAAGGGAAAAGGGTAGGAATACGTTACAAAGGGTGCCCCTTAGGACACTAGGTATTTATCTTTTTGAAGAAAAACATGATTTGTGGCTCGTTTGACCCTTTCCTGTTTTTTGTGACTTTGATAGTGCCTCACGTCCTTGAATATTTTCCAAAACTCAACACTACCACAAAATGGCTTATGCTATACTCTGTCAACTTCTTTATTACTGATTCTGTCTTTTACAAACTCTGGGAAGCTAACAAACTGATCCTTTACACTATGCACATTATTCACATCCTGAAACACAACTGATTCATTCTGTCCTACCTTAACTGACTTTGAAGCTGAAACAAACTGAAACTGAACTAGCACTTTACTGACTGGAGGAAGACTTTCTAAAGCCTTAGGTGGCTTATCTTCCTGGGCTGGTACATCCACAATCTATGTTATAGGAAATGGAAACTCTATGTCATCTGTCCAACCCCCTAAATCATCACTTGAAAACTTATTGAATTTAGGGGTAAGGTTATGGTCACATACTTCTTCTACTTTGTCCATATGTTTACTCATGCAAACCATATCCTTGTGATCTTCTACTGTTTTCAACAAATCATTATTACTGTCAAACACAAGATCATGACCAACCCAATTAACCTGTTCCATTCTTCCTCTAACTGCTGACTTTTCCTTTACTATCTGATCATCAAACCAATTATTTATTTCAAAGGCTCGGGAGGTCTTTCTTGTTCTTGATAAGGGGGTCCTTTAGGGATACCTTTTTGCCATTTATCATTTGGCTTATGATTATTACTTTTATCTCCTTCCATGGCAACTATCTTATTATGCAATGCTGTCTGGTTTGCCTGCATGGCAGCTATCTGATTAGCATGATTTAATTCCATTTGTTTAATCAATTGGGCAAGTTTTTTGATAGAGTCACCTTGAGGTTCCTGGTTTTCAACTTTCTTAACTTTATATGACTCTGGAGGACTATCCTTTGAAAACTCTAGAACATTTGATTTCCCTGAATCTTGCATATTCTTCTCTATTTTAATAGCTTTGTCTTGTGCCTCCCTAACAGTTGTAGGCTCTTTATCCCTTAGCTGGTATCTCATTTCCCCTTCAAAAGCTTGAATGTAGAAAATTAAGATGGCCTTTTCAAGAGGCTTAATATCTTGAGGGAGAGTCTTAACCAATTCATTAAATCTTCTGTTAAATCCTTCCACTGTTTCATTATCTTCCTTATGGCTAGAGTTCAAGGCAGTTAACAAGGAATGGTGATCCCTCTTATCTCCCCATTTGTCATTGAAGGCTTCAATGATTCCCTTAAGGTCTTTAAACTTGTTATCATCATGTTCCATGAACCAATCATTGGCCTCTTCCTCTAAGGACAAAACAAAGAGTTTCATCTTCACATCCTCATGGTCATGTGCCATACACCATCTTGCAATACATAAATTGAAATTTCTGATGTGGGCTTTAGTACTTGTAACATTGTCTCCTTGAAAGGAAGACAACTTATCTATAGCTTTCTCTGGAACTTCATGAGGGTAACCAAAAATATTAGAGAAATAACATGGTCCATAATAATTACTCATTGTTCACGCTGGTTTACTTAGATAAACCACAAAGGCATATTAGAAATTTGCTTCTTCTCCAAGACTTGTAAAGATTCTACAGGGAGCAAGTTTGTTTAACTTCCTCTAAAAACCTTTTCAGGATCTAAGAGGGAGCTAAGCAAACCAAAGGGCTCCAGGTAGAATATCTTACTATATATATTTTTTAAAGTGGAGTCGCCACTTGGAGAACAAGTAAACTTCTAATAAATAAATAAATAAATAAAATTTTAAAATTAAGGTTATTAAATTTTTTTATTATTAACACTTAAAGAATTAAATTGAAGAATTAAAGAATTAGATCTAAAATTATTTAATTAATGTCAAGACCAAGGACAAAAGACTTGTCCCCGGCAACGGCGCCAAAGATGTTGCCGCCTAATACACACTTTATGATACGGGAAAGTCTCCAACCCGCTTTGTGTGTCCTTGGGGGCAAGTTAGAGCTGGGGACCACTGTCACCACAGTCCACAACTCCTCCGTTTAGGCTTGATCCCAACAGAGCCAAGGGGAGTAGTCCCTACGGAATACTAAGTTCCAGATTTATTAATTAATTACAAATTAATTAAAGGGATCCTTTTAAGGTTACAAAATTACAAGACCAGTGCCTAGATTAAATGGAGTCAAAAGATTACAAGTTACAAACTTACAAAAGAATAAGAATGATTATCCACAGTTGCTTACGCTAAGCAAGATTTACAATATTAACAATATGAACAAATGCTAAAGAATTACACAATATGAACAAGTTATTGTATCAAAGATCAAAGGACAGATTACTTTTAAGTTACAAGGTTAAGCAATGCGATTACTTAAGCAAATGAATTAAAGGTGTCACCATATGAGATTGCAAAACTGAAAGAAAATACTTGTGACAGAGAAATGAAAGTGCCTGCAGTAAAAGCCTTGAACAGCAAGGCAAAGACGAATAGAATGACCTGTGTTTGTAGGACGTTTTGCAATGCTTCTTGGTTTATTTTAGTAGATTTTATTAAAGTTGAAGTCTTTGATTAAGTTTTAGATCCGGTGGTGTGACTACCCCGATCTAGAACTTCTCCAGTCGAAGAAGGAATGCTGTTGCGCTCAACAAAGTGGGAACAAAGCCCACCCGTAGCTCACAGGTCAATCCCCAATGCCCCGGTGCTCAACAAGGAGGACGTCGAAGCGCCTAGAGACCACCCACGGTCTGCTACCCCTTCTAGCTTCCTGAGGTCACTGTTTTTAGTTGACAGAAAAAGGGCTAGATGGATGCCTATTAAACTAAGACTTCCCTGTCCCCTGGTCGTATCTCCGAGTACCCCGAAGGGTGATAACCGAGTAGAGGAGCAGGATGTGGGAAGTTGTTGTTGGTAAGTTTTAAGGTTAAGTTTTATCTGGGTGATTAACATGCAAGGTTTATTTTAAAGCGATCAACAAGATCAACCAAGCTGTATCCCTTATGGGAGGTGCCGGTATTTGATCTTGGACTTGTAAAATAAAATGTTTGATTGTGGTACAAGAAAAGAAAGTTATCTTAATTACCTAAGCCCCCACTTCCCCTGTTTTTCATATGCAGCTTGAAGTCCCTAAAGGGAGATGACAAGCGGATAGAGAATACACAGGTTTGATAGGTTGTATGATTACTTTTAAACAGAAAATTAAAGTTGCATAAACTTGAAAGAAATACACAACTAACTACAGTAAACTCACCTCACAACAATCTTTGTGACAGAGATGATAGTCTGTCACAAAGATAGGTGGGTAGCTGGAAATAGAACTAGTTATCTACCTTACTTCCTAATCTACTTACTTATAAATTACAAATGCCTTACAAGACTTTACAGAATACCCCAAGAGACTCTCGTTGGGGTTTACAATAAATTAGAACAATATGAAAGAGAGGGTTGAGGGTTTGAACCCCTTTTGAAGCGGTTGAAGTTTGAAGAGATCCTGGGCCTATTCGGGCATCAAATCCCCTTCACTCATGCACAAGCTGTCATAAACCAGCGAGCTTATTCTTCGCTGGAAATTACAGAAAAACACTAAAATTTGTTGTTAAAATATTAGTGCAAAATTTACAAATTTACATAAAAAATATGAGTGAAAAATATTGCAGAAATGAGAGATTTAAAGGGCTGGAAAGTGAGTTTCCAGCCACCTAAACAGTGTTTAAACAACAGAAATATAAGTCCTAACTAATATAGAAGAGGTTGGAGCCCTAAAACAAGGGTTACATTCACTATACAGTGAAATAAACCCCTTTTTAGGAAGGCTGAAAGTAGATGGCCGAATTTAAAACTTTGCCGGAATGATATTTTTTGGAGAGATCTCCTTGCTTGAATAACCTGCAAATAAGTCTATGCCTGCAAGAATTGTAATCCTAGTGATGAATACCTAACACTTCTTGCAAAATACTTTGAAAGACAATGTTAGATCATTCATAGAAGAAAGTAAAAGCACTTCTACTCTCTAATCTCTCCACAAAACACTTTGTGGAGAGCTAACTAGAATAATACAAATTGCAAAAATAGAATAATACAAGTTACCTCAAGGGTAGAAGATCATGAAAGAACTTGCAGCATAGTATTCCTCCAAAGAAATTTTTATTAAATGGCCCAACTAAGGCAAAGCTTCCAGTACAAAGTGTAGCAAGAGAATAAGAGCAAGAAATTTTCAGTAGCATAACAATAGCATGAATGATCATGTCTAATGAGGGAGTGAGACCTTCATTAAATAGTTGAGGCAAACCCCAACATATTGAAGATAAATGGTTGAGATTAGATCTAGATCTAGGGTTTAATCTCCACCACTAGATCTAGGTATTTGGCTTTCTATTCTTCTCAATTAATCTCCACCTTTAGATTAATTTTTAATCAAAGGCCATAAGCTTAATCCATGTCTTAACAATATTAAACTTTGGATCCATGTCTTAACAATATTAACCTTTGGATCTAGGTCTTAAATTTAATTTCCACCTTTAGATGAGCTTTTAGGTTAGTGGAAAAATCATGGGCCCCAAGGTGGGCGCCCTCCTCTAAATTTAGCATTATCTTCCAAGTTAGGCGCTTCTCCATTGTAGCTAGATGCCCCTCTAAATAATGTAGCGCCTCCATTCATATTAGCGCTCCTCTATTTGCAAGATAGCGCCCCCTTATAATGGATAGCGCCCCTTTAACCTTGAATTTCTCCAAACATATGGTAGCGCTCCATCTCTAAAATAGCATGTGCCTCCAAATATAGCGTGGGTCCCTTCTTTAAATTGGTGGACGTGTGAACTTGGACGTGGGCCCTCTCTACTTTAGCGCCTCCACTATCTTGGTGGAGTCTCCAAGTTATGGTAGCGCCCTTCCATTATTTGATAGCGCTTCCTCCATTGTGTAGCTTTCACTTAATATAGCTAGCGCCTCTATGTTTTATTGGTGGCTTCTTTATAATGCATGCGCCCTCCTCTATTTTGGTGAGGGTTTAAACTTGGTCTTGGCTCCTTTTAACCTTTGCTTTGACTTTAGCTTTAAGCTCAAAATAATTTTTAAACTTAGACTTAGGCTAAAATAAATTCACCTTAGATTAAAATTCTCAAATTAAATTTTTAAATTTTTCCAATTTTGACTTAGGAAAAATTAAAAAATAACTTGAAAAATTAATATCTAGGCCATGGGGGGGTGGAAAACTTTGAAACAAATTTTCGTAGGCTTAGGAATCCCCAAACCATCTTACCATGGCATTTCTTGATTTTTTACTTCAAAATAAAAAAATGTGAATTTTGACTTAGAGAAATTAATTAATTCCCTAGGAAAAATAGACCTTGCTTAGACAAAAATGGTCTATCTCCTCAACCACTCATCATAATGACATGGGACTCGAAGCAGTGGCTTAGGGGGTTTCATAGCAATTAACTTTGCATTCATAGCCCCTATTACAAAATGCCATGCTTGAGCAATTACATTATTACATCAACGACTGAGTTAATTAATCACCAAGGGGTGAAATTAATTAACTAGAAAAAATAATTAAAAATACAACAACACAACGAAACTCCGCACGACTCTATTCAGATGCCTAGCATGGTCATGAATCACTCTTTGAAGCCTTAGCCACCTCATGGAATTGACTGGTAGAACGCCCGTCACCACTTTGGAGGATTTTGAGTGAAAACCAAACCGATTAAACTCGTTTACACAACAAGATAAATTGGAAAGGGAAAAACACTCGATGAGGGGACTTCCCTAACAACCAGTTCCATGGTGTGGCATCCGTATCGTATGACCCACATTAGCACATAAAATTACATTAATTTTCCCACGCAGGGGAGCGGACATTTCGTTTTACAAAGGGGCGATAGCCCTGCAGGAGTGAAAAATCCTCAGATTTTTCCAAGGTACAACTTGTACAATTATGTACATCTTCATGTACATGGAGTTGCCACCTAGTCGAAATAGGTGGGCAACATCTGGCTCCAACTAGGGGACATGTGTTCGATCATCGGAGAGCACATGAGAACTCCAGAATCCTGCAACCACAAATTTCTTACCAATAACCAACATAAGGCCTCTAGTAAAAGCAATAAATCAACAATAAACAATATAAATAAATGAAATTGATATACAGATATGCATAAACAATAAATGAATGAAATACTACAAAACTTTCAAAATACAAGGGAAAAGGGTAGGAATACGTTACAAAGGGTGCCCCTTAGGACACTAGGTATTTATCTTTTTGAAGAAAAACATGATTTGTGGCTCGTTTGACCCTTTCCTGTTTTTTGTGACTTTGATAGTGCCTCACGTCCTTGAATATTTTCCAAAAATCAACACTACCACAAAAAGGCTTATGCCATACTCTGTCAACTTCTTTATTACTGATTCTGTCTTTTACAAACTCTGGGAAGCTAACAAACTGATCCTTTACACTATGCACATTATTCACATCTTGAAACACAACTGATTCATTCTGTCCTACCTTAACTGACTTTGAAGCTGAAACAAACTGAAACTGAACTAGCACTTTATTGACTGGAGGAAGACTTTCTAAAGGCTTAGGTGGCTTATCTTCCTGGGCTGGTACATCCACAATCTCTGTTATAGGAAATGGAAACTCTATGTCATCTGTCCAACCCCCTAAATCATCACTTGAAAACTTATTGAATTTAGGGGTAAGGTTATGGTCACATACTTCTTCTACTTTGTCCATATGTTTACCCATGCAAACCATATCCTTATGATCTTCTACTGTTTTCAACAAATCATTATTACTGTCAAACACAAGATCATGACCAACCCAATTAACCTGTTCCATTCTTCCTCTAACTGCTGACTTTTCCTTTAGTATCTGATCATCAAACCAATTTTTTTTTTTCAAAGGCTCGGGAGGTCTTTCTTGTTCTTGATAAGGGGGTCCTTTAGGGATACCTTTTTGCCATTTATCATTTGGCTTATGATTATTACTTTTATCTCCTTCCATGGCAACTATCTTATTATGCAATGCTGTCTGGTTTGCCTGCATGGCAGCTATCTGATTAGCATGATTTAATTCCATTTGTTTAATCAATTGGGCAAGTTCTTTGATAGAGTCACCTTGAGGTTCCTGGTTTTCAACTTTCTTAACTTTATATGACTCTGGAGGACTATCATTTGAAAACTCCAGAACATTTGATTTCCTTGAATCTTGCATATTCTTCTCTATTTTAATAGCTTTGTCTTGTGCCTCCCTAACAGTTGTAGGCTCTTTATCCCTTAGCTGGTATCTCATTTCCCCTTCAAAAGCTTGAATGTAGAAAATTAAGATGGCCTTTTCAGGAGGCTTAATATCTTGAGGGAGAGTCTTAACCAATTCATTAAATCTTCTGTTAAATCCTTCCACTGTTTCATTATCTTCCTTATGGCTAGAGTTCAAGGCAGTTAGCAAGGAATGGTGATCCCTCTTATCTCCCCATTTGTCATTGAAGGCTTCAATGATTCCCCTAAGGTCTTTAAACTTGTTATCATCATGTTCCATGAACCAATCATTGGCCTCTTCCTCTAAAGACAAAACAAAGAGTTTCATCTTCACATCCTCATGGTCATGTGCCATACACCATCTTGCAATACATAAATTGAAATTTCTGATGTGGGCTTTAGTACTTGTAACATTGTCTCCTTGAAAGGAAGGCAACTTATCTATAGCTTTCTCTGGAACTTCATGAGGGTAACCAAAAATATTAGAGAAATCACATGGTCCATAATAATTACTCATTGTTCAGGCTGGTTTACTTAGATAAACCACAAAGGCATATTAGAAATTTGCTTCTTCTCCAAGACTTGTAAAGATTCTACAGGGAGCAAGTTTGTTTAACTTCCTCTAAAAACCTTTTCAGGATCTAAGAGGGAGCTAAGCAAACCAAAGGGCTCCAGGTAGAATACCTTACTATATTTTTTCTTTAAAGTGGAGTCGCCACTTGGAGAACAAGTAAACTTCTAATAAATAAATAAATAAATAAAATTTTAAAATTAAGGTTATTAATTTTTTTTTTATTAACACTTAAAGAATTAAATTGAAGAATTAAAGCATTAGATCTAAAATTATTTAATTAATGTCAAGACCAAGGACAAAAGACTTGTCCCTGGCAACGGCGCCAAAGATGTTGCCGCCTAATACACACTTTATGATACGGGAAAGTCTCCAACCCGCTTTGTGTGTCCTTGGGGGCAAGTTAGAGCTGGGGACCACTGTCACCACAGTCCACAACTCCTTCGTTTAGGCTTGATCCCAACAGAGCCAAGGGGGGTAGTCCCTACGGAATACTAAGTTCCAGATTTATTAATTAATTACAAATTAATTAAAGGGATCCTTTTAATGTTACAAAATTACAAGACCAGTGCCTAGATTAAATGGAGTCAAAAGATTACAAGTTACAAACTTACAAAAGAATAAGAATGATTATCCACAGTTGCCTACGCTAAGCAAGATTTACAATATTAACAATATGAACAAATGCTAAAGAATTACACAATATGAACAAGTTATTGTATCAAAGATCAAAGGACAGATTACTTTTAAGTTACAAGGTTAAGCAATGCGATTACTTAAGCAAATGAATTAAAGGTGTCACCATATGAGATTGCAAAACTGAAAGAAAATACTTGTGACTGAGAAATGAAAGTGCCTGCAGTAAAAGCCTTGAACAGCAAGGCAAAGACGAATAGAATGACCTGTGTTTGTAGGACAT